>CBVK0105738060.1:0-13441 GCA_900067695.1 Picea abies
AAGAAGCAAGAACTCATGGAATTTATGACTAGAAGGATTGCCTACTTGATGGAGGAACAAGGGAATAGATCTCCACTGTTAAACATCAAGGAAGTGGATGTTGAAGCTATAAGAGCATTAGAGGAACCACAAAAGACCAAAATATATAACCCATATGATGAAGGAGTATTACCCTTGGATCTGAGGAAAGATCCTAGGCAACGCAAAGTGACTACGTCAAGAGAAGATAAGATTCAGAATGGAAATAGGGTGATTGAGACTAAGATCACTGGGAAAAAGGATAGGAAGATAAGTAAGAAAAGGAAAAAATTAGAAAGTTACTGAAGACTCCAGAAGGAACTTCGCAGAAGGAAAAATCACAAAAATTGAGCTTCGTCGAGATATCAGAACAATGACATCTGGCACTTCGCCATGGTGTAGCAATATAGCCATTGGACCGATATACCTTTTCAACTTCCACCCTGAACAGGTCGAAAAGAAATTATGGGTTCCCACTAGACCATTGGATAGCACTAGAATAGATAGAAAGGAGTTAATGTAGGCCCCCATATCCGTTGCAAGTAGATCGTTGCTAAGTTTCCCTACTTAGTCCGTCGCTCCATGCACCAAGAATACTTTTTTCTAAGAGAGAATTTGAGCCCAGAACTTGAGATTAATTCACTCTAAAATCATTGTGTTGTTCCCATACTGTTCATCATTCATTTTCATGCATGAGCTAGTGGACCCAAGCTTGTATGTCGGACAAGGTTAGTGTTGTTGAGAAAGTAGTTGAAGAAGTTTTGATTGACCTAATGGCTAAGACAGTGATGTCAGAGAGAAGGATGTCTGTAGGTGTGAAAGCATCCTCGACAGGAGGAGTCCAAGATTCTCCCTCCATTGCTTGCAGTGCAGGACCTTCCAGAACCACGACCGAGAGAATAACAAAGCACATAGATGATATTGCAAATGCCAAGATGATCTTACGAATTTTGTTGGTTTACATCACACCTTTGAGCGACAAGATTAACCACGACAGTGTATCCAGGTACTTTGACTACACCCTAATCATTGTGTATATTCCGAAAGGGGTGTGCGCAGTACGTGTTGACCAGGATAAGCTCGCAACACTGAAATTTAACGATTTTAACCTTGGAGATCAAAAAACCTATAGCATGTTAGCTCCACATAAGTACCTAACCAAGATCAAAGGAAGAAATCCTAAGATTGTCCAGCATTCCTGGACCCATAACCTCACGCAGCCCACACTGCTCAATGTAATGAACATCCCTCATTTCGGTAGACACCAAGAAATCAATTCATGTGTAAGGTTGTTGTTGTCTTGCTACCATGGTGGATACTTATGGTTGGACCACCGCATCACTGTGGATCCGACTCTAATCAATTGAATCACAGGAATTAGCATGAAAGGTGCTAACCCATAAGAATTTTACCCAGGCAAGACCTCAGACCGAGCACTAGCACAATAGATAAAGGAAACTTATGGCAATGTAGAGAAAGATATGCGAGGCTACAAGGTAGCCTCTATCCAGAGCGGCGCAGTGCGCCTTTCATGTTAGTTGATCTCAGGAAAATTAGTTCATAAGAACAGACCAACACAGGTGTCTAGATTCATAGTTGACCTTCCAGGGAAGTGTGCCGAGGGATCACAGATGAATTGGGTGCAGTATCCTATAAACCAGTTAGATATGGATTGCATAGGAGTGAAACACCAAGGGTATGAGTTCCACTTTAGTTGGTTACTCATACTCATCGCTTTCATTGCTTGGGAGTTGTCAGAGGGAGCCACTTTCCCAAAGATGGAACCTTTCAAACCACTAGCCATGAGGTTTTGTACACTGTGGTACTCTAGCGACATGAACAAGTAGTGGTATTCCAATGTTTTCTTCCACACCTACTTCAAGCAACTAAAGAATGCAATTTAGTCTACACTGCGGATCACCCCAAATGTACTTCATTGGTTTAGACCTTTGATGAAATTTAGTGAGGATTGCCACTTCACCTATATTAAAGTGTGTGGTGATGAGCATAAACAACAACTCCAATCCTACTACAAGCTAACAGAGGATGACTTGGAGGAGATTACCAAGGAATGGTCAGCAGACCTCCTTGTTGTAGCAGACCTCGTAGACATGTCTGACGAGGAAAGACCTGAATCTATGTCAGATACACCTAGGCCGAGAAGGAATAAGAAGGATTATGTGGTCGAAGATGTCCCTAGCACATCTGCGAAGACTACTTTGATCTCACCTACATAGGGAGGCGATGGTGATGAGCTAGGTAATACATAAGTTGAACAAAACAGAGGCGAGGTTACCCCACCTAGAGAGGAGGAGGATCCCTCCATTAAAAGAAATATGACACCACCAAAGCCCTCCTCCCAAAAGAAAGCTAAGGCCACCCAGACCACACTTAAAACTATCCTTACCCCGAATGACTTCGACTTCCTAATTACTGTGTTGAACGATGTTTCACTCAAGCTTGCAGAAAATCAAGAAGCAAAGTAGGAGGATCTCTTCAGCCAAATCAAAGGAGAACTCAAAGAAGTGCAACAGGCACTCAAAGAATCTCTGTGCTATAACTGCTTGACCGAGATAATATAAAGAAGAAGACTTTGTGGATGTAGGCCTAGGGTAGGGGTGAACCACGGTAACTATGTGTATTATGTTCTGAATGTGTTTATCTCCTTCTTGGCTAAGTGTCTGTTATGATAAAATATATCTAGTTCTTATCTATGCTTATGATATATGAATGAATGTTAGATATGATAGATGCTTAGTGCTTGATATGGTGAATCTAATCTATATTTTTGTGGCTAAGTACCGAATCATATTTAGTCTAAATATTCACTGAGATGCTCTGTGCTTTTTGTGAAGTACCCTGTAAAAGATATAATCACGGATCAGTGTCCCAGCTAAGGTTGTAGACACCTGAGTTCTGCAACCACCCATTCCTCTACCTCGGGTGAGACTTCATCTGCCTTGCAGGTGTTGCTGAAATGGTTGGTAGTTAGGGTTTTGTTGGTGTGCTCTTGAGCATTGAACCCTGGGTCTGCCCTTGTGCCAACACTAACTAACTAGATAACAAAATACAAAATTGTAGGAACTACTAATGATCTGTTGGATTCTTTGTGCTGATTTTGGGGAAGGTTATTGGCAATTCATCAACTTGACTTTTACTGTTTTGCATGCTGATTTGGATTGTACACCTCATCACTCACTCGATCAGAGTGCACAGATCATCCCATATCTTTTGATTGGGAATGGTGACTTTTAGCAACCTTCAGTACACTTCATCCATCTCTATATATTTGGCGAAAGTTGGCTTGGTGATGAAAATATACTTGATTTCATCTCTATATATTTGGCGAAAGTTGGCTTGGTGATGAAAATATACTTGATTTTATGTTGGATATTGAGATCCAACTGCAGAGTCTCTAAACATTCCTTGCCGATTATTCTACCCTATATTCCTAAAAAATTTGAGCTATCCTTTTCCACCATGGCAATCTTTTGCTTCTATTCGGACAAATTCATCAGCTTTCCATTTAAATCGAGTAAGATGGGAAGAAATTTCTTTTGGAAAGAATCAATCTTGCTAAAGAATCTATGAAATCTGATATCCATGTTTTGGGTTCTCTCCTCCAACTGCAACATTAGTCCTCTCTTGGTCGGGACTTTTTTGACCTCGAGGATAGTCTTAGTCATATCCTCAATTTCAAGACTTTCCATCTCATCCTTAGTCTTCAAATTTAGAAACCTGATGATTGCATTTGCCTCTCTGGGCATCTCCCCAAACTCTCCCTTTGTCCCATCAATGTCTTGCTTGCTCCTTAACGACTTTCCATCTCATCCTTAGTCTTCAAATTTAGAAACCTGATGATTGCATTTGCCTCTCTGGGCATCTCCCCAAACTCTCCCTTTGTCCCATCAATGTCTTGCTTGCTCCTTAACACCAATTTGTGTTGCTCGAACATGATCTGCACAAGTGGCCAGATTTCTGCAATGGATTTTGAAATATCCATCCAAATTTTCTCTTTGCCTTCTACTAATGTTTTTCCCGCAAATGTTTTCTTTTGCAGTTGTTGTATTTGTTGGTTAAGTTTTCCTAATGTGTGTCTGTCAGTATTGTAACTTTACTTGAAGGAAGATTTAAGTTTATGGAGATTCTCTATTTCGATATGCAATTTTTTAATTTCTACTCCTTGTAGGGTTATCTCCTCCATTGACTTTTATAGAGCTTCATATGTCCCTAGATCTATCACTGGGTCAACTGATGGAAGTTATGTTGTGGAAATTACTGATGTTGTCAATGTGCTAACTCCTGTGAGGGGAATTGAACTCAATGAAATGACTTCCATGGGCTCTATATGTTCCTTTTCCTTTACCATCCTTTACAACTCTGCTTCCATCTCCTTGATATGAGTGTTCTGTTCCATGATTAACTTTAGCATTTCTTTTTTTTGGCCCTCTATCTTGGCCATCTCTTTGGCCTGTGAGTCTTTTGTAGTTGGCAATTTTAATTGTTTCCTCAAGGATGCTATGTCAACATTCTTTTTCTTTAGCAGTTCTTCAACTACTTTCACATTTGAGGGGTCATAACCAATTTTTAGTACCAACTCTTCCAACGAATTTATCATGTTGGATTTTGCAAAAGAAGACACTTTCTCCTACTTTAATTGAGTTTGAACATTATTTATGGAAACTTGCAACTTTGCAGTAGTTGTGGAAGTATTTTACCTTTTTTAATCAATGATTTCCTTTGGATGGGGCACTTGTGCCTACAAAAATTCCATGTGCATTCTCCCCTTTTATGTATCTAAAGCAGAGAGAAACCTATGTTGTGTTGTGGATGTTTACTTCCAAAATTGAGCATAGGTGCTAATGGTTAGCATCTCATTCTTCTTCTTAATCAGATAATATTTTTCAAAAATACTAAGTTTTGCAGACCCTTGAGATGGGTGAGAAGTCAAAGAGGTATCTGTCTACTTCTTTGAAGACCACTTTGAAACTGGGATCTAGCCCTGCCAGTTTCAGAGAGGGATATCTTTGTAAGATTTAACTTTGTTTCATGTTTTAGGTATTAGGATAGTTAAATAAATAAGACTGTGTTGTTTGCTTTATAAAATCGTTGAAATATTGCTTACACATATATTGGGATATGGGGTCTATTTTATAAAGTTTGAGACCAAAGAGAAGATTTTATAAGGTCTTTTCATAGGGCAGGATAATGCAACGGTTGGATCCTTTAGAGAAAATAATGGATAGCAGAAAAGATAAGATAATCAGTTAAATAAAGAAGCATTTAAGAATTTCTTTATCATAACATCATAAGACAAACACTTAGATCTTTAAAAGCTAGAAATAGAGTATACAAAGATAAATTCTGCAACTTTAACTTCTTTTAAATCATCAAATATAGAAAACATAAATGATTACAAAGACAAAAAAACCATTCAACAAAGAGGAGTAAACATCATGAACAATTAACACGTAGGAATCCTGTGAAAACTCCTTTTTATTACTGGTAGATCTCTTGAGAAAGATTACAGTGCTTACATCTTTCTTGGGCATAAAGATCAACACTCAATACTTCGAAGTTTGAAGTATATATAGACAAGATTACAATCGATCATGTCATTAATGATTGGGACATGGAAAAATCTAAATCTAACTAACTAGATAAAAGAATACAAAATTGTAGGAACTCCTAATGATTTGTTGGATTCTTTGTGCCGATTTTGAGGAATGTCGTTAGCGAGTCATCAACTTTACTTTGATTGTTTTGCATGCTGACTTGGATTGTACACCTCATCACTCACTCGATCAGAGTGCATAGATCCTCCCATATCTTTTGACTGGGAATGGGGGATTTTAGTAACCTTCTGTAGACTTTGTCCATCTTTGTATATTTGGTGAAAGTTGGCTTGGCGATGAAAATATACTTAATTTCATGTTGGATACTGAGATCCAACTGTAGAGTCTCTCCAAAATGCCTTGTCAGTTATGCTACCCTGTATTCTTGAAAATTTGGAGCTATCCTTTGCCACCATGGAAATCGTTTGCTTGTAATCGGAAAAAGTAATCAATTTGTCATTTAAGACCAGTAAACTAGGAAGGCCTTTCTTCTGCAAAGCATCAATCTTGTTGAAGAATCTTTGAACTTCGATATCCATGTTCTGGGATCATTCCTCCAATTGCAACATTACTCCTCTTTTGGTCGGAACTTTCTTAACTTCGAGGATAGTATCAGTCCTATCCTCAATTTCTAGACTTTCGAGCTCATCCTTAGTCTTTGAATTTAGGAACCTGATGATTTCATTTGCCTTTGTGGGCATTTCTCCTAACTCTCCCTTTGTCCTGTCAATGGCCCGCTTGCTCCTTAACACCAACTCGTGCTTCTCAAACATGATCTGCACGAGTGGCCATATTTTTTCCATGGATTTTGAGATATCTATCCAAATGTTCTCTTTGGCTTCTACTAGTGTTTTTCCCACAACTGTTTTCTTTTGCAGCTGTTGTATTTCGTTCTTAATTTTTTCCAATGTGTGCCTCTCAGTGTTGTAACTTTCCTAGAAAGAAGATTTAAGTTTCTGGAGATTCTCTATTTTGAGATGCAATTTTTTAATTTCCGCTCCTTGTAGGGTCATCTCCTCCATTGACTTTGCTAGAGCTTCAAAGTTCCCTAGAACTGTCACTGGGGTAGTTGATGGAAGTTCTACTATGGAAGTTGCTAATGTTGTCGTTGTGCTAACTCCTGTGAGGGGAACTGCACTCAGTGGAATGACTTCCATGGGATCTATTTGTTCCTTTTCCTTTACTAGCCTTTCCAAATCTACTTCCATCTCCTTGATCTGCACCTTCTGTTCCATGATTGAATTAAGAATTTCTTCTTTTTGGCCCCCTATCTCAGCCATCTCTTTGGCCTGTGAGTCTTCAGTAGCTGGCAATTTTAATTGTTTCCTCAAGGATGCTATGTCAACATTCTTTTTCTTTAGCAGTTCTTCAACTACTTTCACATTTGAGGGGTCATAACCAATTTTTAGTACCAACTCTTCCAACGAATTTATCATGTTGGATTTTGCAAAAGAAGACACTTTCTCCTACTTTAATTGAGTTTGAACATTATTTATGGAAACTTGCAACTTTGCAGTAGTTGTGGAAGTATTTTACCTTTTTTAATCAATGATTTCCTTTGGATGGGGCACTTGTGCCTACAAAAATTCCATGTGCATTCTCCCCTTTTATGTATCTAAAGCAGAGAGAAACCTATGTTGTGTTGTGGATGTTTACTTCCAAAATTGAGCATAGGTGCTAATGGTTAGCATCTCATTCTTCTTCTTAATCAGATAATATTTTTCAAAAATACTAAGTTTTGCAGACCCTTGAGATGGGTGAGAAGTCAAAGAGGTATCTGTCTACTTCTTTGAAGAGGAAGTAGACATTATTTTTTGACTTCTTGAGAAAAATGGTGAGTGTTCTCCCTTGACTACTGTGGTAGACTAGGTCTCTTCCTCTCCTGACCTGTCAGTTGTATGACTGGTTTTAGGCCTTTTCTTGTAAACCTGGAAATCTTTTGCTGACACTTCAGTGACTGAAGATGAAACATCCTTTCTAGTCCTCTTCTCTGCTAGTACCTGTGGAGTAATGGTTTACGAAACACTAGCTGAAGAAGGATGTTGTTCTGAATCTTCCAAACTATTCACTTCCCACTCTGTCTGATTCATAAACTTCTCAATTTCTAGTTTGGGAACATGAGTGCGAGAGATTTTATTCCTTAATCTTGTTTCTTCTATAATCCCACATGGATCATAATGCCAAGGAAAACTGGTACTAAACTTCAACTCCTTCAAAATATTATTGGCCATTTCCCCTGTAGCTCTATTGTTACATATGAACGGTCCTATCTATCCTTTGATCCTCAATTGTTGATTCTTATTGAAGGCTACAAAATGAATATCATATGATTTAATCATTTGCCTAATATATTCCAATGCATATCCACAGAGGCAATTATATAGGCAGTTTGTAAGGGGCCAACTTGCATCCATAAATCCTAATCTCTGTGTGGTTTTGGTACAAGTACCAATATTTGATATTGGATAGCTCTGAGAGATGTAAAATATGTTGGATTTCTTCATTTATCCTTGTTTCTTGTCTGCCACTGAGCATTCTAACCACGGGATGATAGAACTGATCTATGAACTGATTGAAAGTGAATTCTGGTGAATTCCTTCTTAGCAGTGACGTCTAGGATGTGATTGGTTGTGGTTTTCCATTTTGATCTAGCTTCTGCATGGAGAACAAGAACTTGTCTGTTTGGAAAAATATGAACAAATATCCCAATATTGAAGAATACTGAAACATGCCTTCTGTGGGGAATTTGAACAGTTGTTCATGAATATTCTCGACCAAAAAAATGTTGTAGTCGAATTGCATGGTGGATCTTTCCTCGATAGAGAAAATAGATATATAACCCAATATTGGCTCATCTACCCATTCGTCCGAGTAGTATCTAAGTAGGCTGGAAAGGGAGGAGATAATTTGATTTCCTTTTACTGAGAAAATCGATGATTGATAGGGGGTATTTGCCTTGGGTAATGGGGCACTCTCAGGGAGAAAAAGTTAAAAAATCTACACTCTCTGGGGAAAAGACAATTTTTGATGCATTTTAGTTAGGATCTCAATGGTAAAAGGAGAGAAGGATTCGGCTCTGGCTATTTGCAACATCTGATCAATGGCTTCGGGTGTGATAGTGAACAGGGTCTCTCCAAAGGATGAAACAATGGCTCGCTGATCGAGAAGGTAATGAGCCTGGCACCTGAGGATGAATTCAATGAAATGATGAATTTGGGGGAACATGTATCATGGGAGATTGGACTCCCATAGTCTGATATCGTCACTTTGGTCTGAGAAAGTGTCTCTGAACCACGAGTGTAGCTCAGCAAAATCGAATTCATATCTAGTTTTTGAGATTATGTAGTCTTTTTCAGCTAGAAGAATTCGTTCGAGGTCAATGGGTGGCACGAGGAATGGATTTTCCTCGACCTCTGAATGTTTAGACATTGGCGCCATCAATTCAACTGGTACCTTGTTACACATTATTTTCGTCATCCCTATGACTGTTAATGATGTAAACATTCTTTTTCTTTAGCAGTTCTTCAACTACTTTCACATTTGAGGGGTCAAACCCAATTTTTAGTACCATCTCTTCCAAAGACTTGATCCTATTGTCTTTTGCAAAAGAAACACTTTCTCCGGCTTTAATTGAGTTTGAACATTATTTAGGGAAACCTGTAACTTTGCAGCAGTCGTGGAAGTATTTTCCAATGTTGAGAAAACCATTTCTTTGTTTTGCCTGTGTAAATCCATCTGATCAGCTAGATGTACTTCCTTGGTGTCAAATTCAAATGTTGACCTTTTGTAATCAGTGATTTTCTTTGGATGGGGCACTTGTGCCTGCAAAAATGCCATGTACATTGTCCCTTTTTATGTATCAAAATAAGAGAGCAACCTATGTTGTGTTGTGGATGTTTTCTTCCAGAATTGAGCATAGGTGTTTTTGGTTAACATCTCGTTCTTCTTCTTAATCAAATCATATTTCTAAAAAATAATCAGTTTTGCAGATCCTTGAGATGGATGAGAAGTCAAAGTGGTATTTGTCTGCTTGTTTGAAGAGGAAGTAGACATCATTTGTTGACTGCTTGAGAACAATGGTGAGTGTTCTCCATCGACTACTATGGTGTACTGGGTATCTTCCTCTCCTGACATGTTAGTTTTATGACTGGTTTTAGGCCTTTTCTTGTAAACCTGGAACTCTTCTACTGGCATTTCAATGACTGAAGATGAGACATCCTTTCTGGTCCTCTTCTCTACTGGTACCTATGGAGTAATGGTTTGTGAAACACTGGTCCTCTTCTCTACTGGTACCTATGGAGTAATGGTTTGTGAAACACTGGCTGAAGGAGGTTGTTGTTCTGAGTCTTCCAAAGTGTTCACTTCCCACTCTGTCTGATTCAAAAACTTCTCAATTTCTGGTTTGGGAACATGAGTGTATGGGGAGATTTTATTCCTTAATCTTGTTTCTGCTATAATCCCACAAGGATCATAGTGCCAAGGAAAACTGGTGCTGAACATCATCTCCTTCAAAAGCTTATCGTCCATTACTCCTACATCTCTGTTGTTGCAGATGAACGGTCCTATCTGTCCTTTGATTCTCAATTGTTGTTTTTTCTTGAAGGCTACAAAATGAATATCATCTGAGTTAATCATTTGCCTAATATACTCCAAGGCAAATATCCGCACGGAAAAATATCTAGGCAGTTTGTGAGGGGCCATCTCGCATCCATAAATTCTAATCTCTGTTTGGTTCTAGTACAGGTACCAGTCTCTAGTTTTGGCTAGGTCCGAGAGATGTAAAATCTGTTGGATTTCTTCGTTTATCCTTGGTTCTTGTCTACCGCTGAGCATGCTAACCACGGGATGGTAGAACAGATCCATGAACTGATTGAAAGTGAATTCTGGTGAATTCCTTCTCAGTAGTGACATCCAGGATGTGATCGGCTGTGGTTTTCCATTCTAATCTAGCTTCTGCATGGAGAAAAGGAACTTGTCTGTTTGGAAAAACACAAACAAATATGCCAGTACTGAAAAATACCGAAACATGTGTTCTGTAGGGAATTTGAACAATTGTTCATGAATATTCTTGGCCAGAAAATTGTTGTAGTTGAACTGCATGGTAGAGCTTTCCTCAATAGAGAAAATAGATAGATAACCCAAGATTGGATCATCTACCCATTCATCCGAGTAGTATCCAAGTAGGCTTCAAAGGGAGGAGATAATTTGATTTCCTTTTACTGAGAAAATCAATGATTGATAGGGGGGATTTGCTTTGGGGAGTGGGGCACTCTCACGGAGAAAAAGTTCAAAAATCTACGCTCTCTGGGGAAAAGACAATTTTTGGTACATTTCAGTTAGGATCTCAATGGTAAAAGGAGAGAAAGATTTGGCTCTGGTTATTTGCAACATCTGATCAATGGATTTGGGTGTGATAGTGAACAGGGTCTCTCCATAGGATGAAACATCGACTCTCTGATCTGAAAGGTAATGGGCCTAACACTTGAGGGAGAATTCAGGGAAATGATGAATTTGGGGAAACAAGTATAGTGGAAGATTGGACTCCCAGAGTCCAATCTCGTCACTTTGGTCTGAGAAAGTGTCTCTGAACTAGGAGTGTAGCTCAACAAAATCAAATTTGTATCTGGTTTCTGAGATTAGGTAGTCTTTGTCAGCTAGAGGAATCTGGTCAAGGTTGACAGGTGGCGGGAGTAATGGGTTTTCCTCGACCTCTGAATGTTTAGACTTTTGCGCCATCAATTCAACTGGTACCTGCAATTTACAACAAAAACGTTAGCTAGTTATCAACTTTAGCTTGGTCACTAACAAGAAATGGCGGGGGACGAGATCTTTGGTTTATGGAATGTATGCACAATGCGATAATGGTGGAGATGGGATTACATTGGGAGAACGGGTATCCATTGGGCGTGAGGGACAAATCAACAGGCTTAACATATATGTTTAGCTGCATTTAAGGGCCAACGGATACCTCAGGGATGAGGTGGAAATAAAAGGATGGGTGATGGGTGTGAGAGACTGATGTGGAAGGATGTGATTGGATGATAAGTGAACAGGATATGATGTGTGATAGGTGAGTGGAGAAGAATATGCGGGCAGAGTGATGAGACATGACTTACAAGAGGTAGTAGTGGAAATGTGACATCAGGGGAGGACAGTGGTAGTGGAGTGTGATGTCACAAGAGAACGGTGGTATTAAAAGCTGGTATGGAAGTTTACTCGGAGGGGGGGTAGGTGGTAACTGGTTTGGATCAAGGGGGGTCTGAGTTAACACAATGGTGACAAGTTAGGATGGGGCCCGCCGGGGAATACCACCAACTCGAAAACCTCCCCCCTGCCATTAAATGGAGAATGGTCCCGAGGGGGGTCCGATATTACTTGTCGGCCATCGATCTGAGCGTTGTTTGATCAACCGTAGATCTTGACACACTCTTTAATCATAGGTCGTGAATCATATTTCACTGCAAAAACTTAGGATAGCGTGGATTTGTGGGTTTTTTGCACTATTTTCTTTCATTCTGCCACCAAGGGGTTAAAACACAACCTTCTAACCTAGAAAATAATGAATCTCATCAAACATCATGCTTTTTTTACTGAAGGAAATCCAGCTAACCTATGTTCTAACCTATTTACCTAACACATTTAACACATATTAGATTGTTGGGCTAAAAATTACTCTATCCTGGGGCCATTTGATCAAGTTTAAACAGTTTGATCAAATTTATTCTCTAACTAACCTAACTACTTGGCTAAGATTAAACAGTATAGCCAAGCTTATTCACTAACACTATTAGCATAAATTGAAAAATACTTGGCCATGGTTGAACTGTATGGATCAAGTCGTTATTATTGCATGGGGCTTTATCTATTTTCTTTTATGCCCTCTTCTATTTTTCTTTTCTTTCTTTTTTCTTTTCTTTCTTTTCTTTCTTTTCCTTTCTTTCTTTTTCTTTTCTTTCTTTTTTCTTTTCTTTCTTTTCTTCTTTTCTTTCTTTTGAAAATAATTTGAAAAATGAAATATTATTTACAACCAAATCACCCCAAGAGTGAAAATTTTCCAGTCACCAGTTGATTCTATGAAACATAGGGATATAACAAGTTGTACCAAAACCTATACCATATAATCCATCAACTGTGTACCAACATATGTAGCATAACATGCATTAATCATGTTGCATAAAATATGCCAAATGTATATACCATAACACCAATGATGAGTACCTAATCATTTATCAAATCATGTACCATGTACTAGAGCATCAACCAATGTGTAGAACATGTACCATATACCATAGAATATATTTGTACCATATCACCAATGAAGTGCCTCAAACAACCAAAGCATGTCCCTCATGCATATGCCACCATACGTCAAGTATATACCTCAACCATACATCTACATAAAAGAAAACACATAAGCATACCTATACCTTTGTAGCTGACCTGATACACAATAGTGTTAACCTATAATATTTCCTCTGAACTCAGGGACCCGTTATAAAAATTTCCCCCAAATTTGTCTTGTCCTCACAGGACTAACACGTGATGTCACGGCAGGGCCTCACGTGACAAGTATTGTGCGACCCACGAGGATGCCTTGCGGAACACTAGTAGTTTGACCCATGATGGTCAACCAAACTAGGGTTTCCTTAGAAATCTTCGCTCTCCTCTACAACCCCGAAACTCCCACACTTCTCACTTGTCACTCCCTCATATTTCATCGTCGCAAAAATTGACAAAATATTACTAGTTCACTAGAATATGTTCAATAGAATAAGTGAGTGAATGTACTTGTGAATGACTCCTTGAGG
>CBVK0105738134.1:0-20090 GCA_900067695.1 Picea abies
TATATATATATATATATATATATATATATATACATGTTGTGCTTCCTTGGAACGTTTAGTTGCTTCAAACTAAGTCTAGGGGTGAGCGATGAGGACTTCAGCTCAGATTTCATCTGTGAGGCCACTGATGAAACATTCCTGGAAGAAGGCACCAGTCATACCCTTATTCTAGAAAGCCAAGTGCTCAAAGACATCTATAAAATCTTCCACTATTCCAGGTTGTTTCAACTCAGTCAAATGACATATTGTGGGTGTCTTTGTCAAAGTGTTAATATATATCAACAACAAAATTTGTCCAAGAAACATACCCTTGTCGTGCATTTCTATGCCATTGCCACCATTTCCGTCATTCTGGATCCAAATATAGAAAGACATAAAGAAGCTTGGTCAAGTCATCAATAATGTTATGCAAGGAAAAATAATGTTCCATCTAAGTTACCCAAGGTGTTGGATCCGAGCCATAAAATGTGTTCACCTCAACTCTGGGAAGATAGGGGTTACAATTGGAATGAAAGTTCATAGGATTGGAACAATCAACACCTTTAACGTGGGGGTTTGGTCCAGAAGAGGAAGGACCTTGGTATTGTTTCATGAATAGTTTGAGACTGGAGTGGAGTTTGTCTATTCGTCCATTGAGCTCTCCCTAAATGTGATCCACTTTGGAATGAATGGTAGAAATGTTAGAATGCAGTTTCTGATTGGTTTCATCTTGTCGAGTGGGATCCATTTGGGGATGAGGGGCAGGCCCATGGAAAAAAAAGAAGATAAGCGATATATAACACTACGATCAGGGAACTGAGAGGAATCTAATGGGATAAGTGGGAAATAAGGGTGTCAGGAAGGTGATAGGTCCATGGGGAAAACATGATTAAAACTGATAGGTATCACAATGATCAGGGAGAAAGGGGGAATCCAATGGGATAGGTCTCAAATAAGAGTGCAAGCAAGACCTAGACTTTTTCTTTACTCCTGTAGAGTTATACTCCAACCTGAATAATACCGCAGTGTCAAAATGCCCAAATTCTTAACAAGAAAAATGTGTAGTAATTTTTCAACTAGAATGCAAGAGGCAAGGTTGCACGACCAAAATATCCTTTATGTTCATTTTCTGGTATGTTCCCCCCAGGTTAGGGTTTCCATGGTTTCTATGGACAAGGTTTTTCCATGTGTTATAGCTCTTTGATATACATGTAGGATCAAACAATAGTACTTGGACCAATATCTCAGGCCACCAACTAAGGAGGCTTGACTGTACCCTTATTCGTACTACACGATTACCTAGGTACTAGAGAGTATCTTCCCGAGTGTTTTCTTGGTGGAACTATAATAGTCAGGAGACTGATCAATTGATCTATGGATGCTTTCAAGAGGCCTTGGGTACTCCTAATATACCTACTGGTATGTGGGAGTGATGGCAGTGTATATATTTTATCTGATGCAATATTAATCGAGGGGTACCAACAAGGGTTATAGATGTTTCCAACAAGGTGAAATTTTGGTTTCTAGGTAACCCCATGAAACCATCTGTATTTCCTGCATGTATTCTTCCCCACCGCAGGTTTACCCACTGAACACCATATCTTTGTTCTTGAAAGACGCGGATAGTACACATCTCTACCCTGGAAAAAGTTAACCCACAATTCCTGCTGAGGAAAGTGCTCTGATACCACTTATAAGGTACCAAATGTAATGTAATATGCATAACCAGAAATATTCAACAAATAACAATGGAACAGTAAAACATTGAGAATAGAAACACCAACAATAATACCTTTATTGAAATAAAACAATGTTCACTTGCCTCTTCGAGGAGGGAAACTCCAACAAAACAAATCTATATTACAATAAATCTCAATACAAGGCTTTCTCATGCCTCCTACTCTTATTATACTAATTCTATCTTCTAAAGAACATTCTAGAGGAAGATATCTCTAGAAGCAGAAGCTTCTATTAGGTCTTCTTACATTGACTTGTTCACATTTATTAAATAGGTCTTATTAACTAATATTGGCCTTTATTACATGGAAAATATATTATTCTATCTATGTGAAGGGTTAGGGAGGTTAGGTCCCTAACACATTTTTTTCCAATAATCTATCAACAAGTAGAAATTTTGCTGACATATTTTCTATCCTCTAGTAATGCATAGAGGATTGAAAATCATTGACCAATGAATAATTGAAAACTAGCATGGACAAATACTACAACTGATTGTCAATTGGGTTTAGCTTGGGAGTTTGGGAGGAATGATTGTTATCCTCCCCACTTAGGTTCAATTCCCGCAAGTGACATGTTGATCTTTTAACAAGCATATTTTTTTTTTTGTATCTAGGGGAATTGGTAACTACGGTGGTATATGGTTGTCGTGTGACATGGGGTCAAATCCCTTCCAGCTGCCTTATAACCCCTAGGGAGGACCACACCGTCTGCAAGCCTGGCTTCCAGATAAGATGAGGTTTGAACTCGTGACCTGCTTAACATCACGAATGCCTTAGCAGTATGTCTGATGGCCACTAGACCCCACCCCAGCGAGCCTTAACAAGCATATTATTGTAATGGCTTCAAACCTTGTTTTTTGACGAGCCTTATGCCCTGAAGATTCTAGGGTTTACCCTAGGTAACATCCTCAAAATGAGGGAAAGTACTCAAGGTTTTCCCTAGGCTTTGCAACCTATAAAAACAACTCTACAACTCACATGTTACTAAGTATATATGGAATGTGAACTTGAAAGTAGACTTCCTTACTGATGACCATTAGTTAAATGTCAAATGAACCCAACAATCAACTTGTTTATCACCATTGTTTATATGACATAACACTAGCATAGGAAAATAAATACAATTATAATACATTATATCCATTGAATCAACACTAATAGAGACATTAACAATGCAAGTTGTCTTAGCACTGACACACTAAATAACACACTAAACAAGTCATGTGGCCAACAACTACCTTTCATTAGTTATTGAGTGTGAATGATTAAAAATTGAAATCCAACCACTTTACAAATTATTGAAGGCCAATGCTCACATGTTGACCCATCTCATTTAACACCTATATATGCACAAAATGCCACTTTCCCAAGCAAAGAAATGTCCAACCACTATAACCCCTATCTAGTAACCCTTATAACCCATAACTCTTATAATATTTATTCCTCATAACCTATAACCCCTGCATCATAGAACCTCATAACCCATATAAACCCTATCCCCTGACACATATAATTACTGACCCCCATACTGCTAAATCCATGACCCTTATATCATAGTCATAAAACTCTAAACCATTAAAAACCCTACCCACTACAATCCCTAATCCCTATTACCACTAGCCATTATAACTTTCAACCCCTATATCCCCTATATCCTCTATGACTCCTACCTAACACCTAATGACTATATTCCCCAACACTTATATCCCATACCCCTATAACCCTAACTCCTTACATTTCAACAATATAAACATTAGCCCAATAATACTTAACTCTTAAATATTATAACTTCTATAACCCCTAATCCTAATACTTATAATCCCTAATCCATATCAAAACTAAACCCTTAGCCCAAACACATAATCCCTATAGCTTCTATAGATCCTAATTGTTATCATCCATTAACGCCAAACTCCTAAAATCCCTAAACCATATAGAACCTAACCTATAACCCATATTATCATTAATCCCTAATCACAATAAGCCCTAATCAGTAAGTATTATAACCTTTAAGTCCTACAACCTTTAATCCTCAATCCCTTACTTGTATGACCTCTAACTTATATAAACCATTACTCCAAACCCACATTTACCTCTATAAACCCTAATTAGTAATCCCTATAACCTAAACTCCTTACTCCTTATAACCCGATATAACTAAATCCAAACCCCTAACTTTAATCACCCTTATCCCCAAATCCTCATAATCCCCAACCCTTATCACCCTTAACCTATGTAACTCTTAACAACTATAACACCAATACCTATAACAGTGAACCCCTAACACACTAAAACTAAAAATCATATACCTCATAATACATAACCATATCACAACTAAACGACTTACCATTATAACAAACAAGCAAAAGAATCACCCACTTTTGTGTTTTTACCTAACTCCAATTATGGCTTTATATTATATATATATGGGGTTCTATTTTTGCAAAGGGAGATGTTTGAATGCCATTTATGTCTATAATTTTTGTTGCAAACATGTTAATTCTTCTCCTTCAAGTCGCTTGGTAATAGTTTTTTATACGTAGACATCTAAGGCATGATGACTCTAGAAATTAGAGCAATTGACTCTTTATGAAAACATTATTATTCATCATCCATTTATGTGGTTGGTCAAAATTGTATTTGCATTATTGTTTAAATGCACATAATAATTCTATATTACTATACAAAACTAATTGCAATCTGGCTTCTCTAATCTCTATTCTTTTCCCTACTTCAACCCTATTCTTTTATTTTTATTATTATATTTTTTTAATATAGGAAAAAATGCATAGACTTTACCACTTCAATTATTTAACACTACATTTTTAAAATCATTAAAATATAATATTATAGGTTTAATAACAAAACAATTGATCTAAAAATGTAAGTTTTCATAGTTAGACATAATGTTAAGAATGTTTTTAGATAAGAACTATGTACTTGATTTTGAAACGTCTAATATTTCAAGTGTACACTCCAATCATCACTAGGAACAACAAAAAGATCAAAAATAGAGAAACAAATACCGAAATATATATTAAGTAAGAGGAAATGAAAATGACCATTAAATAATAACTAATGAAAACAATCAATAAATCGGTTAAAATTATAAAAGTAAAAGTATTTAATCTCTATCTCCATTATCGTATCTTTATCTCTATCATTTTAAATTATATAATATCATAACCATAATATATATTCTCTAATTCCCCTTTCATATCTTTTCTTTAGTTTTTTCCCAATACATTACATTATATATATTATATTATATTATATTATCCTCCTTCATCATTAAGTTTATCTTCTCTTTCTTATTATCACATTATAATAATAAAATATAATAATACATCACAATACATTACCTTAATACATTTTTATATTATATTATTATAATACATCATTATTCATACATCATTATTCTATAGCATTATAACAATATTATTATAATACATCATTATTCTATAGCATTATAACACATCTTGATCATTATTAATTGGCATTTCTAACTTTCTTGGTTCCCTCTTTATTGTTGACTAATCTTAACTCATCATCATTAAATATTATAATTATTGTTTCCCATCCTCTCTTCTTTCAACAACTACTTTATAAAAATTGTTAAATACATTTACTTTTATAATTTTAATGTGCTTATTGATTATTTTCATTAATTATTATTCAACGACCATCTTCATTTGCTCATGCTTAATACATACTTTAACATTCTTTTTCCTATTTTCGAGCTTTTGGTTGTCTCTTTTTTTTCCTAAAAAAAATTTCGCTTTATATTATTCAAAATATAAATTGTTCACAAAAAAATATCATTTCACAAATATCAACATCTAAGATGCCCAAAAAAAAACATATAGCAACATCTCATGGTCTACATGACTATCATGGCAGCACACCTCCAAAGTTTTTTTAAAACCAAACTCACAAGGGACAAAACAATCCCAAAACTACGTGAAAAATATAAA
Source organism: Picea abies (assembly GCA_900067695.1). NCBI lineage: Eukaryota > Viridiplantae > Streptophyta > Pinopsida > Pinales > Pinaceae > Picea > Picea abies. Next base: position 5,693 of record CBVK0105738134.1, read on the forward strand.
AGCAAACTTCCTATGCCTGAGTGCAAGAGGATCTACACACCAAAACATTCATCATGATATAACTCCATAACTGTAATAAAGAAAGATTAGGGCCAACCCCTTAATAGAAATTTAAAAAGTGTAGTGGTCCTTTATAACTCTCTTCACACATATAATATATAATCTTCTCTGGAACTTGTTGAAGAACACGTTTCGACAAACCATCCACAATAGTATTACCTTCCCTGTAAACCAGGTACATAATTCTTAAACATAAACATTCTTAACAAAACAATTAATGTATCTAAGTTATTTGCATCATAAACAAATATTTGAGAAGTGAACTTTGAAATCATTAACCTATAATACCATGAAATTATTGAAAAGTCGATGCTATTTGAATTGTGGACCCCGTTGCGATCCCATGCGTGATTCCAAATATGTTTCAATTTTAGGTGGTTTCCTTGAAAAAAATTATATGAAGAAATTGGAAATCTAAAACGCTTTTCTCATCATTGGTTGCATGGCCTAATTGGAATGAGAACCAATAGAACAAGGCAGCGAGGTTGCGCGTACTGCCTCCTGTCTGTCATGTCTGTCATGCCATTAAATATAAATATTAAATATAAATATAAAACTTGACCATAAATTATTAAATTAATAGAGTAGTCAAAGTGAACTCATCACTATGTATACTGCCTGGAAGGCAGTGTGAGAGAATCATGTGGTGGATGTATGTAGTTACAAAAATATTACTCAATCTGATTTGGAGTGTATTTTGGCATAATGCACATCAAGGTGGGTTCACCAGTCATGTCTTCAATGTTATCAATCCATTTACCATATTGTCATGAATGGATAGAGATTTGTTGGGCAGGCTTTGTCATCATTCATGTTGCACATGTGGAGTCATTGTCATCGTTTGTATGCATGAAAGGCTTCCCTGCTGCACATGTGGAGTCATTGTCGTCGTTTGTATCCATGAAAGGCTTCCAAAGATCAAACCTATTTTACATAATGACCAATGAAAGGCTTCCTTACTTTTGGTATTGTCAATTCCTTGTCTTTTCTAGCAGAAGGCTATCCGTGTCCTTTTTATTCTAGGCCTAAGGTAATCTATGTGGGAATTGCTTGACCTCTATTTATTTTAATTCTACTTTTCAAATTATGAACACCATAAAACTAAAAGTGGTGTGGTTGTTGTCTTTGTCTCATGTTCTTATTTGATACTTTGAGGCTTTTTTGGTTATCCATAATTTCAATTAAATCTAGTGCATATATTAATCGACTTCATGTTACTAGCTATACTGAACGCATTCGATGAGCTCTTTTTCTCCCTTTAGCCTTGGGTCCATGGAGGCCAAATGTTCGCATGGGAGAAGAGTTGCTTTTAATGGTTTATTTTGTGTGATGAAATTTTCTTTAACATTATAATGGCGGGCTAATATTTTCTCCCAGTGTGATAAAAAACAACCTCAAACTTTTATTCTAGATAATCACACTAAGTGTGGTAAAAAATAACCTCAAACTTTTATTCTAAATAACCACAATTCAGTGTAGATTGAAACATACAAATTCATATCCCATAACTTAATTCGATATCCCAAATACTTGAGGACCCTTGTTTATTGTTTCACCCTAGCCTTTAGCTTCTATCCAAATTTGGCCATAGAAAATCACTCTCTTGCCTCATAACAATTGTTTGTGCCTGTGTAGAGTAGAAATTACAATATTTTAAATACATTACATAATAATAATGTAAGTTTGTTCTACCTTGGATTTTAATACCATTTATTGTATTAATTTTCTTTGAATGTGCATAAATTGAATTATTTATTTGTTATTTATTGCACATTATTTAGTCTCTTTGCAAACCTTTGTAATTTTTTTTTACTTTTTTTCACCACCACTTGGATATGAATATAACATATTGTTCCATGATCAAAATCCATCACGTGGTTATTTTGAATCGATTTTGTCGTATAATCACACAACACTAAAAAATCTTTACTTGTTACAAAATTCTTCTATGGTTGTAAGCTCCAACCCTAAAATATTCAATTAGACATTATATGCAATGTCTTAGTTTATACAACCTTGGTTGCTATAAAAATGTGAATTATCCTTCAAAAATAGAACTAGTGCATGTTGATATTGTGAATAAACATGGTCAATTAACAATAAGTGTCAATGTTGGAAATAATATCATATCCCATTTCATTCCATAGTTGATGTCTGGCATGAGTGTATGCATGAAAAAAATTGTCTTTCGATTAAGGACCACATATGAATGAGGGGATGCAATGTACTATATAATGCTCAATCAAAAATCCACCATTGAGTAGATCCTTAGAGTTTGAAACAATCACCACCTTACACTAGACATCACCATATTTGAGCTCATTGCATCAAACACCACATACCTTGTTGGATTTTTTAGTGCCATTATCACTTTAATCATTAAACAAAAATCAATATGAAATATTTCTAAAACATAGACAATATGAGAAAAGTACAACAACAATAAGTCTTCTACTCTCTACGTTGTCATTGGTTTGGTCCATGTCTATGTATTTTATCTCTTCTTTTCAAGCATATCTTATATTCCATCTTCGATCCTAAGCCAATAAAATTGTTTGCATGCCTCTCAAATATAGATGAACCACTCATACAAAGACCTCTACTTCCAAGTACAAGAACAATTGACATGGAATGGTGCTTGTTCAAGAATATTGCACATAATGTCCCGTAGGGAAGTTCCATATTGCACATCAAATATTCAAATTGCATTCAACTACTTAATGATAATAAGACAAAACAAAACCTGTATTTTTCTTTCCAACACTATTATTCATGCTATAAAAAAATTTTCTAGCAATCTTTCTTCCATTGTTGTCTCACTTCTAGCTATACATGATTGTTTGTTTCATTATGTAAGATATTATTGACTAACAAAAGTCATTTTTACATGTAGATTGAAGGTATGTTAAAAGTGAAGAAAAATTTCGTGTGACCCTTTTAACCATTCTGCACCACTTGTAAGCATCTAATCCCAACCTCTTTTCTTCTATTAGATGATATTTCCCATAGTTATGATTTCCAAGAAAACAAACCATACTCTTATGTTCATAGCTTGGAATGTAAAATAGAAAAAATGGTTTAAAGGTCAATTGCACATTATGAAAATCATTATTGCAAGAAATATGTACAAAGTTAACAAAAATCTCTTACAAGCAATACCATAAGGACATTGCCCTCACATTTTTAGAGCTTAGAGACTTTCATGTACAAGGGGGATTTAAAGTTCTTGTCGATGACATTGTTGTCACATTTAGAAATTCTTAACAATCTTCTTCGCTTTTCCTTCTCTAAATCGAAGATTGTTCTATAAACAATGTTCCTTTTTTTCCCAAATATATTTCTAGACAAGTACTATGTTGACCACTATATTTTGTAAAGAAATTTTGGTTATCTACTACAAGGACTACAACATGATTGAATTTATTTTTCAATTAGTCATATAGGCTTTTCAATGCCTTTTAAATGAATCTGTTTTTTTTGGATCTCAAAGTCTTGTTTGGTTAAAAGAACTAACATTTAGTTATGATAAATAAATTTCTTTACAATCTCTTCTTCTCCACTATAAAGTGTGGGCATGAGGATAGAATACATTCTTCATCCATGAAAAAAAATTCTATTTGGAAATGTGTCTATTTGCATGTAATATATTTTCTTGTTGTTTCTGGTTGGTAAAACTTTGGACAAAGGTGTTCCTTGTGAAATCTTTATCCATATTTATAGACAATACTTATTTTTAGTTCCACTGACAAGAAATGATTTTATTTTTATTTTCGTGAAGTGATCTTAGGAGTGTTATACCCGAAATTAGTTCCACTGACAAGAAATGATTTTATTTTTATTGTCGTGAAGTGATATTGAGAGTGTTATGCCTGAAATGTGGTTATTTAGTTCTCATCCTCAAATACATGGGATTAGGGAACATATACATTTCCTAATCATGGTTGTGAGATTCATAAAATAATAGTGTTGGGATACAATGCTATTTTTTAAATTAAAAAGAGATATGTGATTGATGGATATTATTTGTATGATGTTGCATGATGTGTTTATTTTGTTATCAATGTATCTCTATCTTGTGTAGTCTTAATATTAATGCTTTTAAACAATAGTACACCTCCAACTCCATATTAGGCCCTATTTTGGTTAGTTGGACTTGGAATTTTTCTAGAGGCATGTATTGATATTTTTTTAGGTTTAGCATGCTAGGATCTTAAGCACATAAAATGATCACAAACCACATATTCAATAAAACCATTATACTTCATTAATAAAAATCTTAAGTTACTGAAACACAATGTAATGATCCTTTTATGAGAGGATCAACTCTTGTCCACTTGCCTCTTCAAGGGGAAAACCTCCCAATGAGCTAGAATTCAATAAATGATTCATAAGGGGGACTTCATCCTTATTTATAGCTAGTTAGCAAACACTAACCATAATCAAACTCTAATTACCTAGTGAACCTTCATTAATGAGGCCACATTATATTTATTCAATGCTAACTACCTAATATGTTGTATTTAATAATAAATATAATTATCAACCTAATTCACATTACATCAAATACCACCATACTTATCCTATTCTTAAATCTAATGGGCCCATATGACCCTATTACCCCCCTAGGGAACATCCCACCATTACGTCCCCCTTTGAGAAGCATTCTCCTTGTTTGCACCTACATAAGGAGTACTTCATCCTTATTTTCAGCTACCTAGCAAACCTTAACCATAACCATAACCAAATGATAACTACCTGCTAGGACTTCTTTAGTGAGGCCATATTACAATTATTTAATGCTAAATACTTAGTGGGCCTTATTTAATAGTGGACCTTAGAGTCGACATTATATTAATTGGCCACCATACATGATCTAATAGGCCCATAGGTACCTATTATACCCTTATGAAGGATCCCACCTATAATACCCCTAGGTCGAACCCCAAGTTGTAAATTTACATATAGGATGGTGAGCCAAGATATTTTGGGCCTGAGCGGCATTGTAAATATGCTTGAGGTCCGAGTGCATGTTTGGTTACAAGGATGGAGAGCCAGAATTATAAAAAGACAATGAGCTTATCTTTGTAATATGTAATTACTCTGATTATTAATAAAATACATTATTGTTGCAGACCAACTAGACAAGAAGAGTATGGGGGGATAAAAATCCACAAGAGGAAGGGGAGGGGGATAAAGGACTTAAGCTAGGGGGATAAGCCAAGGAATATAATAAAACATTCCTTAAAGATTCCAAGCTTAAGTTTTGATATGCTGATGTTTTATCCTAAGTCTTGGAGAGGGACAAATTTCCAAGAGAGAGAAAGTGGTTATTCTTGTGCCACTTGTCATGTTGTTTGTAGGCATTCTTATGTTGGAAAATTAGTTTGTTTGAGGATGCTCTACATAATTCTACCATTTTCATTCTGGGAGGAAGGGAACCTTAGAATCTTTCCATCTTTACCTTATGGCCATCACCATTTTTCGTATCTGTATGGGGAAAGATTTGGGGAGCGATTAGTAACAAGGAAACCCAGATCTTGGGGCTGAGAAAGTGGGTTTTCAAGCATGTGTTCATCTGAAGAGGAAGGTTGTCAGACCCATAAGTAGTCCCTCTAGTGAGATAATTATTGAAGATTGTTTGTCAGTGTGCTGGGAAATTAGTTGTAAATCTCTGAGACTTTATGTCCATCTATTGCTAAAGCCCTTGAAGGGAAGTGGGATAGTTGAAGTAATGTTGAGAAGAGAAGGGGTACACTTCTTGGGGTGGTACATGCATGTGGGAAATGGGAGGCTATAGGATAGTTGCAGCAATGGGCACTTTAACCTAAGATTTATTGTGCTAATTAGATCTTACTCTGGTTTAGGAAGCCTTCCCTAGTAGATTTTCTAGCCTTAGATGGGGGTGACCTGCTGCTGAGAATTTATGATCATTAGAGTCTATGGCTGGGAGGAATGTTTAAGGTCTGCACACAGTTGGTTATTTACCATTAAAAGATAAGTGTTCTTATTATATTTTTTTATGCCAATTACTATGTGTATGCTATGTTAATTATGTATGTTTAAAATGTACATATTTGTGCATGAATTCTTTCTATTGGAACTGCATATTGTAGCATGTGTAGGGAATTTTAGGTAATGATTGCATCATATCTAATTTGATTTGTTGGTAATGAGAAACAATACATTGTGATATCAAAGCCATAAATTTGGGCAGAATTCAAAGAAATTTGAAAATTCAGTTGTGAAAGAAGTCAATTTTTGTGTAGCATGGCCCAACCTAGGTGGCTGGAGACATTACAAAGTGGTATCAAAGCCATAGGTTCAATACTGAGCTTGCATGGCCCAACTAACATAACACTAGAGATATAAGTTGCATAAATTTAAATTTCAGAGAATGTCTCTGATATGTTTGACAAAAGTATCCCTGTGAATTTGGGAAATAATTCATGGGGAATTTGAGAAATTCATCACTGGGGTTAAAAATACCCAATTCTAAATCTGGAATTTGAGAAATTCATCACTGGGGTTAAAAATACCCAATTCTAAATCTCAAATTGGGAATTCTCAACCTGTAAATGAGAAAAATTCATAAATTGTAGAGGGCCCATGGTGAAATTGAGAAAAATCCCCAATAATGCAGTGGAAATTCATGGGAAATTCAATGAGGAAGAGTCAAATTTCATATACAAGAGTCAAATTGACGTATGTAGGGCTGGAATTGGTTGTATTAAGCTTGGATTTAGAACTACAATGGAGATCAAGCCAATAATTTTGAATTAGGGAATTTTAAAAAATTGGAAAAAATTGGGTACTTTTCTATACGGTGACATCAACATGACGAGGGGGCACATGTCAACTGACATGGTAGAAGAATGACATGTACTTTCACGATGGCAGAGGGTAGGTGATAAGGAGCTGCATGGCAGGGCGCCTGCATGTTCTGTGAAACCTTGAATCCATAACTATGGTGAGAGTTCAAGAATTGACGAAGTAAAGGAATGGATCGATTAGACGGAGAAGGTCGAGAGTATGTGAATAAATAAGGAAATGTGCGCAAACCCACATACCTGTGGTGAAGTTTCAAAATTTGACTAAGTGTCAAGACATCGTGGAGCACGATGAGATCATGAAATTTGATTAAGTGTCAGTACTTTGCGGGTGTGATGGGTATGGCGGAGAAGTAGTGTAACATTCCACGGAGTGTGATAAATCTCAAGATTTTAGAAGTAGTGTAACATTCCACGGAGTGTGATAAATCTCAAGATTTTGTCTAAGTGTAAAGTGGATACAACTAAACACGACGATGCATTTTGGAGGAGGCGAAAGTTGTAATGAGAGAAAAATTGACTCATGAACTTGCGATAAAATGAAAAGTTTTCTAAGTATTGGAAATATACAAGGGAAGGTTCATGAAAGACTTAACACATTTGCAAGTCAAATTAGGTGTGAAATGAAGGTGGCATAATGTGACGGTTCATTTCTTAGGCCAAAAAATAGTAACAAGAGTGGATAATGTGATTATGAACCCACAACAAACTCAGGAAAAGTTTCTAAGTGTGGGTGAAATGTTTTGACGACTGAGATTAAATTTGAAGGAATGATTGGATGATTGCTAAGCATTGAAGCTATGTTGCTTGTGCTAATGGATATTTCTTCCCTTTCCCATGCTATCAATAAGTTTCTGCTCAAAACTTAGAACTTAGCATGAGCATAATCGTGGGAAAGGTCGTGGATAGAGGAGTCCATGTATTCACTCAAAAATGTAAAAAGAGACATTAAGATTCACAAGAAATCAAAAATAATATTTTTGGTGCATTTGAAGAGAATAATGATGCACAAAGTGGTGGATTTTTTAGATTATTCTTGTCTTGCAAATCATGTTGCATGCACATTTTTCAAAATGAAGAGAACAAATAGAACCAAGTAGAATTCAACAGAGAGATTTTAGATTAGAGGGATGGAATATGCACAGAGAACTTACAACTATGAAGATGAAGTCATAGTGTTTGGTATGGGCATGGGTAATGCAAGGATAGAATCCAATGAACATGGGGAAGGAAGAGATGAGAGCGTGAATTTGGTGGAGACTATAAAGGGTATGCAAAGAGATGTGCAAAGCTATAATGTTGATAATGAGAAGCTTATGAAGGTTAAAGAATACCAAGATGGATTTAACATCAAGATGTTGCAGAGATTGGACAAAATAAAGAAGAAAATGGATAAGGAAACACAATCAAGAAAGTTAAAGAGCCACATATCTCAATATAAAATAAGAGGATCTACAAGTGTTGGCAGGCACCATCATCACTCACCAAGGAAGTCAGTTAGAAGAGCACAGAGTAGTCCAAGATTATCTCCTGCTAGGAAGCATAAGAGGAGGCTTGGAGTGGATGAGTTGCAAGGATAAATGAACAAGATTAAACCTCCTACCTTTGATGATGAACACAAGAAATATGAGGATGTCAAGACTTGGTTTTTGGGCATGAGGAGATACTTTTAGTTACACAATTATTCCTCACAGGAAGAAGGACGGATTTTCATTTACCAACTAAATGGAAAAACATCAATGTGGTGGGACCAACTTTTGTAAGTACAACACATTAATGAGAAGAAGAACAATTGGAATCATTTCAAGAAGTACTTCCAGAAGAAATACTTGACCAAGCGTTATTATGATAGGAAGATGAAAAAGTTCTTTGAACTCAAACTGTTATGTCCATAGATGAGTATGAAAGGTTATTTTTAGAACTGTTGAAGTATGTTGACTTCATCAAATATGAACAGGTCAAGATTCAAAGGTTTATGAGTGGGATGCCATCAATATTCAGTGACAAGATATAATATGATGATATTAAGACTTTGGATGAAGCAATAAGGAGAGCCAAGTGCCTCTATGATCAACTTAGTTGTAATTGTACCTCCTAGTCTCCTATATATACCAAGGAGACATTTGCATTTTGAATCATCTTGTATTTGGACATTTATGTGGGTATAAGGAGGTTGCCCCCTCAAAAAGGCTTATTATCTAAATTTCTCTCTTTTTCGAGGCGTTGAGTACTTAGTCTGAGATTTTTCTATGCTATATTGATATTTGATTCTTAACACTTTTCCATACGGTGACATCAACATGACGTGGAGGCCACGTGTCAGCTAACATGGCAGAAGGATGAAGTGTACTGCCATAGTGGCAGGTACATGGAGGCAGTGGTGGCAGGTAGCAAGTGATGTGGAGTCGCAGTGAAATCTCAAGATTTGACTTAGTATAATGGATTGGTCAAACGAATGGATCGCGATGAGAGTCAAATGATTCGAGAGAGTAGCTTATACCCGCGATGACATGTAAACAAAAAATTGTCTAAGTGTGGAAACGTACAAGGGAGGATTTGTGAGAGACTTAACACATTAGCGGGTCAACTTGGGTGCAAAATAAAGGCGACGGAACACGAGAGTGCATTTCGTAGGTCGCAAAAAAGTAACAAGAATAGAGAATGGGTTATTAACCTGCAACAACTTAAGAAAAGTTTCTAAGTATGGATGAAATATTTTGACGATTGAGATTAAGTCCAAAGGGATGATCGAACGATCGTTGAGCGTTGAGGCTCTATTGCATAGGCTATTGGATGATACTTCTTTCCTTGCCCACACCATTGACAACTTTCTGCTCAAGACTTAGAATTGAGCATGAGAACAGTCGTGGAATGTTTGTGGATAGAGGAGTCCATGTATTCACCCAGGTTTGTGGACAGAGGAGTCCATGTATTCACCCATAAATGTAAATGGGACATCAAGATTCACAAGAGATCAAAAGTAATATTTCTGGTCCAATTAAAGAGATGAATGATGCATAAAGGCATTGATTTGTTAAATTATTATAGTCTCACAAATCATGTTGCATGCACATTTTGCAGAACAAAGGGCACAAATAGAACCAAACAAAATTCAGTGGAGAGATTAGAGACCAAAGGCATGGAAGATGCACAAAGAACTTACAACTATGAAGATGAAATCAGGGGGTTGGGTTTGGGCATGGGTAACGCAGGGACAGAATCCAATGGGCACAAAGAAGGAAAAGAGGAGAGCGTGAATTTAGTGAAGACTATGAAGAGTCTGCAACAAGATGTGCAAGGCTACAAGGGTAATAATGAGAGACTTATGAAGGCTAAGGAGCACCAAGATGGCTTCAACATCAAGTTGTTGCGAAGCTTGGATACAATAGAAAAGAAAATGGATAAGGAGACAAAATCAAGCAAGTCCAAGAGCCGTAGATCTTTTGCCAAAAGGAAAGAATCTAGAAGTGCGGGTAGACATCATTCCTCACCAAGGTACTCAACTAGAAGAACATACAGTAGTCCAAGTATATCTCATGTCAGAAAGCATAAGACGAGGACTGGGGTGGATGAACTACAAGGAGAAATAAATAAGATTAAACCTCCTACCCTTGATGGTGAGCACAAGAAAGATGAAGATGCAGAAACTTGGTTGTTGGGGATGAGGAGATACTTTCAGTTGCACAATTATTCCTCACAGGCAGGAGGAAGAATTGCCATTTACCAGCTGAAGGGAAAAGCATCAATGTGGTGAGACCAACTTGTGCAAGTACAACGCATTGATGAGAAAAAAATCACTTGGAGGTAGTTTAAGAAGTACTTTCCGAAGAAATACTTGACCAAGCATTATTATGATAGGAAGATGAAGAAGTTCTTTGAACTCGAGCTTGGGAGTATGACCATGGACAAGTATGAAAGGAACTGTTGAAGTATGTTGACTTCATCAAAGATGAACAAGTCAAGATTCAAAGGTTGATGAGTGGGCTGCCATCAATATTCACTGACAAGATACAGTATGATGATCCCAAAACGTTGGATGAAGCAATAAGAAGGGCCAAGTGCCTCTATGATCAGCATAGAGAAAGACCAAACTTCCACAAGGCTTGGGAAGATAAGAAGAAGGGTAAGATGGAGAAAAGGAAGAAGGGGAACAAGCCCCCATTCTTGAGAAATAATTCTCAAGGGAAGCCAACTAAAAATGAGTCCATGATTTCAAAAACATTCGGAAAAATACCAAGAAAACAACCTATGAAATTTTGGGGTTGCGAGGGAGATCACATGTACAGAGATTTCCCTCATAGAGGTGAAAAAATAAGGATTATTCACAATGTACAACATGCTGATATAGTTGAGGACATGGGTAGAAGCATGCCAAGGATCCATGCATCCCTGGACAACATGTAAGCTGAATTTCAATTTCATATGGTTGAATTGGAAGGTAAAATTAATGACCAACCTATTGTTATTTTGATTGATTCAAGAGCTATTCATAGTTATATATATCCTAAGATGGTGGAAAGATTTCTTTTTCCAAGAAGAAAAATTGGGAAATATTGGTTGGTACAACTAGCCACCAAAGCTAAAAGAATAATTAATGAGATAGTCAAGGATTTCCCAATGGACATGAATGGGCTAAGAACCAAGGTAGATTTGAATATCATACCTTTGGGTTCATATGATTTCCTAATTTGTATGGATTGGTTGGACAAGAATCATGTTTTCCTAGATTGTTATAACAAAGAATTTACTTTATTGGATGAGGAAGTAAACTTAAGAATAGTTCAAGGTATTCCAAGGGAAAGAACTATCAGGGAAGTTTCAACCTCGCAGCTAAAGAAACGTTTCAGGAAAGGATGCAAAATCTTTGCAATACATATAGAAGAGGAACCTAAGGATAAAGTGACAAGGATTGAAGACTATACATCCTTGAAAGAGTTTGAGAATGTATTTAGAGAGATACCATGGTTTCCATCGAAAAGATATATTAACTTCTCTATTAATATGATGCCTGGAGCATCCCCAGTGTCCAAGACTCCTTATAGGATGAGCACACCTGTGTTGAAAGAAGTACAAATGCAGCTTGAATAGATTTTGAAGAAGGGGTATATACACCCAAGTGTGTCACATTGGGGTGCCCAAATATTGTTTGTTAAGAAGAATTATGGTACGTTGAGTTTATGCATTGAATTCAGTTAGTTGAATAAAGTGACTGTGAAGAACAAGTATCCTTTTCCAAGGATAGATGATCTTTTTTATCAGCTAAAATATAAAAATATATTCTCCAATATTGACCTCAAGTTAGGATACCATCAAGTGAGGATTAAAGAATAAGATATCAACAAGACTACTTTCAAAACAATATATGGCCATTATGAGTTTATAATGGTGCCATTTGGGTTGTCAAATGCACTAGCTATCTTTATGTGTTTGATGAATGGTATTTTCAGAAATTACTTGGATAAGTTTGCCAGTCTTCCTAGATGAAATTCTTATATACTCTAAGTCTAAAGAAGAGCATGAAAGACACTTAAGGATGGTTCTATAAGTATTAAAGGAGAATCAATGGTATGCAAAAATGAGCAAGTTCCCATTCTATCGGAGGAAGATACATTATCATGGCCATATCATTTCAAAGGAAGGAGTAGTTGTGGATCCTAAAAAGATAAGAGCCATTGAGGGGTGGACAATACCAAAGAATGTATCATAGGTGAGATATTTCATGGGACTTGCAGGATACTATAGAAGATTTATTGAAGGATTTTTGAAGATTTCTCACCCAATCACTTCTTTGCAAAGAAAGGGTGTGATATTTGAATGGACTGTTGATTGTGAATGAATTTTTCAACACTTGAAATATTTATTGGAAAATGAATCAATCTTAAGAATTGTTGATCTAGATGAATATTTCATTGTGTGCACTGATGCATGCAAGGAAGGAATTGGTGGAGTCCTTAGTCAAAATAGACATGTGATATGCTATGAGTAAAGAAAGTTAAAAGAGCATGAGAGACACTACGCTACTCATGATTTGGAATTGGCAACCATAGTGCATGCCTTGAATACATGGAGGAATTATCTCATGGGAACATGATTTGAGCTAAGGAAAGACCATAGTGGTATGAAATATTTATTTCGACAACCAACTTTGAATGCCAGACAAAGTACATGGCTGGAATTCCTCAGTGAATATGACTTTTAGATAAAGCATATCAAATGAAAATAGAACAAGGTGGTTGATACACTCGACAGAAGGGTGCATGAGATGCATTCTACATCCATTAGCATGTGCACATATAATTTAAATGACATAATTTTATAAGCTACAAAATTAGATCAACACTATGTGCAAACAAAAGAAAAACTGCAGCAAGGTAGTTTGTAGCAGAAATTTGAAGATTATGAGTTAAGATAGGATGGAATCCTCATGTACAGGGGAAAAGTTTATCTACCTAATTATTAATAGATGAATAATATGGTGCTAAGAGATATGCATAATGTACCTTATGATGGGCACCGAAGTTACCAGAAAATTATTGCAGCTATCAAGAGCCACTATTTTTGGCATGGTATGAAGAAAGAGGTGGCTAATTATATAGCTAGATGTCTTAAATGTCCAAAGGTAAAGGATGAGAATAGACATCTAGATAGTTTTCTACAACCATTTTCCATTCCTGAGTGGAAATGGGAAGTGATGACAATTGATTTCATCACCAAGATGCCCAGAATAGTGAAGCAACATGACTCCTTCATGGTGGTGGTGGATAAGGTCACTATAGATGCTCATTTTATTCCAATGAAGCTAACTCACAAGGAAACTAACATTTCAAATATATATATATTAGGGAAATTTCTAGGATTCATGGTGTGCCTAAAGAAATTGTTTCCGACAAAGATCCCAAGTTTACATCAAACGTTTGGAAGGGATTATTCAAAGGATTTGGGAAAAATTTGAACTTTAGCACAACATATCATCCATAATCAGATGGGAAAATAGAGAGGATCAATCAATTGATTGAATATATGCTACAGATTTATGTGATGGATAAACCATCAAAACAAGACGATCATCTATACTTAGTTGAGTTTTCTTATAACAATGGGTATCAAGAATATTTGAATATGATCCCATTTGAAGCATTATATGGAAGAAAGTGAAATACCCCAATAAGTTGGGACAACCCAACAGATAGAGCAATGGTTGGGCCAGAATTGCTCACGGAAATGGAATATCAGATGGTGAATATAAAATATAATTTAACGGCTTCCCACAACAGTCAAAAAATTTATGAAGATAAGAGAAGAACTCACAAAGAGTTTAAAGTGGGTGACCATGTATTTCTAGAGGGGAAGGCCAAGAGAAGTTCCTTGAAGTTGGGGAATTGTCCAAAACTTGCAGAAAGATATTGTAGATCCATTGAAATCCTAGAGAGGATTGGTCTTGTTCCATACATGCTTGCACTTCCTGCATCCATGTGCATTCATAATGTATTCCATGTGTCTTTTCTTAAAAA
>CBVK0105738150.1:0-20596 GCA_900067695.1 Picea abies
CCATTGCCCATTGGTGTAGCTTATTGATCTGCAGTTTGCTGCCCTCTCTCTTTCTTTATCCATCTTTCTAATCCACCTATTCAAAACCAAAGTTAGCTTTTACATTCTGATGGGTGATGAGCTTACACTTTAGCAATCAAAGTGTGACTTTCATTGCTAACACATGGTAGTAAAAGACTCTGACAAAGAAGAATCCAAAGAAGAATATGAAGAAGTCGAAGAAGAAAATGAAGAAGTTGAAGAAGAAATTGAAGAAGCAGAAGTTGACTATCGAGAATAATTAATGTGTGCCATAGAAGTTATTAGAAGAGAAAAGAAGAAAAACAAGAAACTACAAGCAGAACTAGACAAGAAAAATGATACTTGAGAATTAGAAAAAATGATCACAAAATTGAAGGTTCAAATAGAAGAAGATAAAAGAATTGATGAAGCACTCAAAGAAAAGCTATAAGAAAATGACAGGATCATTGGAAACTTGGAAGCAGAGATTGTCACACTAAGAAAGGATATTCAAAAGAAAAATATGCAGAATAGCTCAAAAGTACTGGATGACATTATCAGTAGTAAAAAATCTCATCTTGACAAGTCCGTACTTGGATACAATCAGACAAAAAAGGGATCAAGCTCCAAAACAACAGAGCAAGAAACATATCCAAAAATTTATGCAGAAACAATCAAACGGGATAGGAAGATATAAAAGGAAGATTACAGGGACACTCCTCCACCAAGAAGATTCAAATTTCAGAATCAACAACATACAAATAGGCCTTAAGAAGAAGAAGGATTCACAAGAGCACCACCTTTCAGAGGATCTTCAAATCCCAAGTATCAAACTATATTTTTTGGTTTATGTTATTCATGTAATAATTTTGGACATAAAGATGTGAATTGCATAGCTAATAACAGGAACAATAACAACTTTGAGAGTCATACACAAAGGGGTTATTCAAGAAGACCTAGTGAAACACAGAGAAGAAGTTACAACAGGTTTGAATCTTTGAGCACTGAAGTGGAATGTTACAAATGTAACAATTTTGGACACGTGGCCAAAGATTGCAGAATGACAGTCCTTCCTAAAGAACCTCAGTAGAATAACAACATTCATAGACATAAACCTCAGAAAATGATATGGATAAGAAAGCAAGATCAGTATAGCAATGAAGAATGCACAATTTCTCTAATAGCTAAGCAGAAGAAACATGGTGTGGATGTTGAAAACACATGACAAGTTATAGAGATAAGTTTCTTACATTACGAAAGGAAAGATATGTATCAGTCTCCTTCGGAAATGATGATTCAACCAAAATCATTGGAAAAGGCACAGTCCGAATTGGGAACAAGAATGAAAAGACAGAAAATGTTCCAAAATCATTGGAAAAGGCACAGTCCGAATTGGGAACAAGAATGAAAAGACAGAAAATGTTCTACTAGTAGAAGATATGAAACATAATCTTCTAAGAGTGAGTCAAATGTGTGACCAAGGTTATAAAGTTACTTTCGATTCACAAAACTCTTAGATAAGAAAATAAGGTTTAGGGAAATTGGTCGCTACAGCTGCAAGAACTTCAAGCAACAAATATGTGTTAAGTGAAATTGGAAATGAAAAGTGTTGTCTAGGAAAGGAAGATGAAAGTTGGCTATGGAACAAAATAATGGGGAACATACATTTTGATAACCTTGTCAAAGTCAGCAAAAGAGAAGTAGTCAGAGAAATTCCCCAGATCACGAAACCAACCAACACTTTATGCAAGCATTGTCAACAAGGAAAGCAAACAAAGACCAGGTTTAAATCAAAGGAATATTCAACGACAAGACCACTGAAAATTATGCATACTGATCTAGTTGGACCAACTAAAACAAAGGGCTTAAAAAGGTGAGAAATACTTCATGTTATTATTTGATGATTATACAAGAATGACTGTAGTTTGCTTTCTCAAGAATAAGTCAGAAGTTTTTGAAAACTTCAAGATCTACAAGGAAATCGTTGAAAATGAAATGGATTCAAAAATCAAATGCTTAAGATATGATAATGGAGGAGAGTTCACCCCAAAGGAATTTATGGACTACTGCAACAATCATGGAATAAAAGGGAAATTCTTCGTTGCTAGGACACCTCAACAATATGGAGTTGTTGAAAGAAAGCACAAGACAGTACAGGAAATGGATCGAACAATGTTAATGGATTTGAAATTGACAGATATTTTTTGGACACAGGTAGTGCACACAACAGTTCACATTCAAAACATAGTAATTCTCAAAAACAACATTAAAAAAAATCCTTACGAACTATGGAAAGGAAGACCAACAAATGTAAATCACTTCAGAGTTTTTGGAAGCAAATGTTATATCAAAAGAGAATATGGTGGAATGGGAAAGTTTGATTCTCGTGTGGACAAAGGAGCACTTGTTGGTTACTCAAGTACAAGGAAATCATACAAGTGTTACAATCTAATATTGAAAAAAGTTGTGGAAAACATCAACGTAACAATTGATGAAACATGCAGACCGGAATCAAAGGAAGAAAATGAATCAATGAAACAACCCTTAAAAGAAGAAGCAGAAGATGAAAAATAAGTAGAAGAGGAAGATGAAGAGAATTCAATAGAAGCAGAAGAGCAAATTCAACAAGTGTCTCCAAAGACACCCAGTAAATGAGTACAAAAGAATAATCCTTCAGATCAGATTATCGAAAACAAAGATGCAGGAGTTGAGACTATAAGAAGAATCTGTTCACCATAACAAACACACCTAGCACTCTTATCTACAATTGATTCAAATTGTTTTGAAGAAGCCAACAAGGATGAATCTTGGAATAAGGCCATGAATGAAGAATTGGATCAAATAGAGAAAAATGACACTTGGGAACTGGTTCCAAGACTAAAGAATAAGAATGTGATCGACACAAAGTAGGTCTTCAGGAATAAATTGAATGAAGATGGACAAGTTACAAGGAACAAAGCTAGATTGGTATGTAAAGGATATGCATAGGTTGAAGGAATCGACTTTGAAGAGACATTTTCCCCAGTTGCCAGAATGGAAGCAATCGGTTTGCTTTTAGCTTATGCATGCTCCACAAATATTAAGATGTATCAAATGGACGTAAAAACATCTTTTCTGAATGGGGAACTTGAAGAAGTCTACATTGAAAAACCAAAAGGATTTCGGTTGTCAGAAAACGCAGATTATGTGTGTAAATTAAAGAAGGCCTTGTATGGTCTAAAACAGGCTCTTAGAGCATGGTACTCTAGACTGGATAAGTATATGAAACAGGCAGGGTTCAGAAAAGGAAGTGTAGACAACAACCTATACATCAAGGTAAGTCAAGGTAATATTTTATTAATTGAAGTTTATGTTGANNNATATTATTTTTGGTAGTGATGATGACAGGTTAAGCCAGAAATTTGCAAAATATATGCAGACTGAATTTGAAATGTTGTTACTAGGAGAACTATCCTTCTTTCTAGGACTTCATATACGCTAAAGAAACTAAGGAATTTTTATTTCTCAAACCAAGTATATCAGAGAAATGCTAAAAAGGTTCAGTATGGAAGATTGCAAACCAGTTATCACTCCCATGCAAACCAGTTGCAAGTTGAGAAAAGATGATGATTCGAAGTCTAGAGATCAAAGGCAATACATGTCAATGATTGACAACCTACTATATGTGACAACATCCAGACCAGATGTAATGCAAGTAGTTGGACAGATGGCACAATTTCAAGCAACATCAAAGGAATCACATGTATTAACAGTGAAGAGATGTTTCAGATATCTCAAAGGAACAAAAGAGTTTGAATTATGGTATCCAAAAGGAAAGGATCTATCACTTATTGCCTACACAAATGCGGAATGGGCAGGTTGTATTGATGACTGACGAAGCACCAATGGAGCAACATTCTACTTGGGTGAGTGTTTAGTATCATGGCTAAGCAAGAAACAATCATCAATATCCTTATCTACAACCAAGACAGAGTACATTGCAGTAGCATCATGTTGTAAACAGGTTATTTGGATGAAACAAACTATGACAGATATACTGGTTGAGTATGATGAGCCCATTCCAATATATTGTGATAATACAAACACTATTAGTATCTCAAAGAATCTGGTGATGCACTCGAAGACGAAGCACATTCCAATCAAGTATCACTTTTTACGGGAACAAGTTGCAGAAAAGAACATTGGAGTTCAATATGTGGGCATAAAAGAACAAGTGTCAGACATCTTTACGAAACCACTTCCACGGGAATCCTTTGAGTATCTTCACCAGAGACTCGGAGTTATTTCTACTCCAAAATGGATGCTTTTGAATTCTTATCTTATATGTCTTATATGTACACGAGGAAGCACCATAAGAAGACAGTTCATTCAAGGGGAGCAACCCCAGATGGAAAGATACATTTTCCATTGATGACAAAGGGGGAGAGATTTATCAGATGCAGAGGATAGAGGCATGGTTCCAGGGGGAGCATGAGTGATATGATTTCAATATTACATCATACTTTTGCCATCAATGCCAAAGGGGGAGATTGTTGATTAAGGTTGGTTGTCATTGATGTCAACCCCTGAAGAAAGTCCTGTAGCACAAAGGTTGGGTAATGGACTCAAGATTGTTTGATGTAAATATGACTCATTATTGTCTTTTCATGGTTGATAATTATTAGAAATGGATGAACTCCAAAGTGGTCCCCTTATGGTGAAATCCCTCACGGGAAGACACTTTGCAGATTGAGTTATCCTAGAAGTATGGTTAGAGAACCCATGCTTATTTGTGGAATAATGAGATGAAGGTTAGTGAATTTTTCATTGAAACTATCCTAGATGGATAGTGCTTGTCATTCTATTTCTGGTGGTATGTGGAATGTCACATAACTCCTCACGGTTAGAGAGTTATGGCCATGAGAAGTTGGAGAACCCAGGTTTGGGTAATGGACCCAAGTTTGTTTGATGGATAATGGTATGCGTTTTGATATATTCGCAGGTAATACTATTATATATGGATGGTACATGTCATTCCATTTTTAGTGGTATGTGTAACGTCACATAACTCCTCACGGTTTGAGAGTTATGGCCTTACGGTGGGTTAACCCTAAAATAAAGAAAGTGGGCAAAGTGACCTAGAAGATGTTTTTAAGGAGAGTATAAATAAGAGAAAAGGCTCTCTCATTTAAGACACACTTGAGAATATTGAATACCTATAGGTGTCTGAGGTAACCAAAGGATATCTAAGCTGAATTTTTGAGGGAATGTGAAGAAAAGAAGGTCAAAATTCAAGGAAGGATAAATTCTTTTGATGATGCTTTATAAGGTATGTTATTTACAGGTCATCTCACCATTTTTGCAATAACGTTTTTATAGAATGACTCAGACCTTGAAATGTCGATGCCATTGAGGAAACATATCCAAGTATCTGTGCTAAAAAATTCAGCTTGTGGGTCGTTGCATATTTGGAGTTACACTCTATGGAAAATAAGGTTTGTGGCTAGTCCTGAAACTAGTCAAAAACAGGTGTTTCGGGTAAAAACGTCATAACTTATTCATACCAGATCAAAATTCAGTAAGAAAAAATATGTTTCTTTGTAACATTTTCAGATTGATTCAACAAAAATTTCGTGTGGGGCACGCTCTACAAGGTTGCTCTCTAGAATAAGCCAGAATTCTGAAAGGTATGTCATTTTTGCTATAACTACTTTTCTGAGAGGTTCCAAGTAGTGACACCTGGAGGAATTTCAAAAAACACACTAAAGAACATTGTGTGTCATTTTCATATCTTTATTCATGACAGACACAAAGTTATGATTATTTCAAGTTAGGGTTGTTGACTAATCCAAAACTAGTCATGTGAGACTAAAGAAAAATTTGATGTAAATGCTAGTCTCTTGTTGTTTAAAGTTAAGGAAGGTTTGTAGTTATGTGATCATATACACCAGGTATATTACAGAGTTATAAATCATATTTGGATGATGAAATTGATGAGAGCTTTTGGTTGAGGTACAAGTTGGGTACATGGTTGAGACAAGTAGTTGATGAGTTGGCACATACAAGTAGTTGATGATGTTGGTACATATTGATGAGTCATAGTTGATGAGTAGTTGACACATGATTGGTACATACTTGGTACATGGTTGGTTGCACTTGTTTATGGTACATATTGATTACATATTGTTTGGTACAGGTTGGTGCATGGTTAATGCACTTATTTATGATATAGGTTGGTGCATAGTTGATGCACTTGTTTATGGTAAAGGTTGATTACAGGTTGAGGTACAGGTTGATGCATGGTTGATGCATGGTTCAGGTTTATTGGTACAGGTTTATAGTGGTATATCTCACAGTGATAGTGTGACAGTGGTTCCATCATTCTACTTCTACTTCAGGGCAAGGACGGGTGGTTGTAGCCACCTTTCGGTTGTAGCCAGAGAACAAAGGGGGTTGTAGCCTCCTTCTAGTTGTAGCTAGAGAATTGGGGAGTTGGAGCTTCCCTTAGGTTGTAGCCTAATAAACTAGGGGGTTGGAGCCTCCTTCTAGCTGCAGTTGCAAAACAAAGGAAGTTGGTGTTTCTAATGAATGTAATTCTTCAAGACATATAAGAAAAAACATTATGTGGTTTTCTCCCAATTTGGGTTTCCACATAAAACATTGGTGTACTGTGTATGTGTGTGATTGTTCATTTATTATTACTCATTATTGGATAATAATTCTACATTGATATAACACTTGGATTATTTGAAGAAAAATGATTATAATTACGCTATTATTGATTCACCCCCCCTCTTAGTAATCCAACATTTTAAGTCTTGTGGTAGTAGAATATTTTCATCTTGAACAATTAGATGTAAAAACAATTTTTCTCCATGGGGATTTGGTGGAAGAGATTTATATGCAACAACCACAAGGGTATGAGGTCAAAGGGAAGGAGAATTTGGTATGCATGTTGAAGAAGAGCTTGTATGGCCTAAAGCAAGCTCCAAGGTAGTGGTATTTGAAGTTTGACAGGTTTATGACAAAACACGGTTATAATAGATGTCATTCTGATCACTGTGTTTATTTTAAAAGGATAGAAAATGGAAGTTATATTATCTTGCGATTGTATGTAGATGGCATGCTTGTTGTAGGGTCTAATATGTAGGATATAAATGTGCTCAAGAAGAAATTATCTAATTCATTTGTGATAAAGGATTTGGGTGCTATAAAGAAAATCCTTGGTATGAGAATAACAAGAGACAGGAAAAATCACAAATTGACATTGTCTCAGGGTGAGTACATAGAGAAGGTGTTGGAGAGGTTTAGAATGCAGAATGAAAAACCAGTTAGTACACCTTTGGCCAACCATTTCAAATTAACTATGGAAATGTGTCCCAATACATAAGAGGAGATAGAATACATGTCCATGGTCCCTTATTCATCAACAGTTGGCATCTTGATGTGTGCAATGGTTTGTACAAGACCAGATATTGCACATGCAATGGGAGTTGTGAGCAGGTATATGAACAATCCAGGTAAAGAACATTGGGAAGTAGTAAAGTGGATTCTCAGGTATTTGAGAGGTACTTCTACTCATGCATTATGTTTTGGAGGTTCAAAAATTGTTCTACAGGGATATGTTGATTCAGATATGGAAGGTGATAAAGATAGCAGGAGGAGCACCACGGAGTATGTTTTTACTGTAGGTGGAACAATAGTAAGTTGGATTTCGAAAGTGAAAAATGTTGTTTCACTTTCAACAATAGAGGCAGCATATGTTGTTGCTATAGAGGCTAGTAAAGAGATGATTTGGTTACATAGGTTTATGGAGGAATTGGGAAAGAAGTAGGAGAATAGCAGGTTGTACTGTGACAGTGAGAGTGTCATTCATCTTGCAAAGAACTCAACCTTCCATTTGAATACTAAGCATATACATCTTAGGCACCATTTCATATGATCAGTCTTGGAAGATGGACATTTGAAGTTGGAAAAGATACACAATATCCAGAATCCTACAAACATGTTAACAAAATGAGTAACCATGGAGAAACTGAGTTCCCGCTCAGTTTCAATTGGTCTTCAAGCATGGAGATAAAGATGAGAAATTTGTGAGGTCCAAGAGGGATCATAGTCCAACAGATACAATAGTGGTGGGGTTGTTGAGATCAGTCTCCAAGTGAGAGATTGTTGGTTGTGGAGCCTGATTATCTTCCTGATTAAGAGGTCTTTGTTTTCAGCTTTGTTTATACCCCATGGAGACTTTACACCCTATAAGACTATATACTCATCCACATTTGGGGTGTGCATGGGGGGCTATCTCCACGGTGGGGGTTCGGGGGCGAAGCCTCCGAAGGAAAAATTGCCTTGTAAATGTATATTGTAATTTCATAGTAAATCTGGACCGTTCATTATAAGATCGCAAATCTGACGGTAGAAGTTATGTTATGGTTTTCTTCCCTAGAAGGCAACCCCCTTTTATGAGGGAAATGTATTGTGGTTATGTATTATTGCGAATATTGTATTCTGAGTGAGGATATTGTGAGAGAAAGAAGATGAAGTTACAATGGGTGTGTTGTAGGTTGTATCCCTTCATTTGTTGGATAATAATAAAGGAATGACCTAACCATTTCTCTGGTGGACGTATCCCACACTGGGTGAACCACGTATATCTATGTCTCTATTGTATTGTGTATCTTCTTTGTTTTATTTCCGCATTTGTTTTATTTTATTGTTCCACTATCATTTTTTTCTAACAAATCATATATGGAGACTAAAGTATCAAAACATATATGTCTTCTCCTAGTAGGTAGAAAGAGAAATCAGGTATGTCAAATGACATATTGGTTTCAAAAAATGGAGTAGGATTTTAACTCAACTTTTGGTACATGTGCAACAAGAATGTTTTCAAAATTGTGAGAAAAAATCCAATTAGAGACCTTGTAATGGTTGGTATGGCTATGTATGTAAATCAACACAAAAATATTATTAAGTGCTAGTCTAGAGAAATAATACAATCCCTTCTATGTAAAAAAAAAAAAGAGAATTTCTTTAAAAATATAACTAGAGCTAATTGACACATTCACAAGCCATCCAAATTTTTTTATGGAAATAGCTACATTAACTCAATCAAGGTGAGATAAATAAGGAATAATTTTTGTATATGTACATATGAACTTTGTAAAGAAAATTATTAAAAGAAATTATTCCCACATGAATTTCTCGAGAAAAGAAATGGAGTTTATTTCAAAAGATGATATGGAAGTGGGACTTAAGTATCTTGCCAATGAAAAGGAACCTCATCTTCATGGTTTAATAACTAAAATGGCCAAATGAAGATGTCCACATTTTTGTGCACTTCTAAAGGATATCTCCAAACAAATCTTGATACTCTAATTTTTTTTTATAGTGACTTTAAAATGAAGGTTAATGTAGAAAAACAAAGTTAATCTTAATAGATACTTTCTATAAGAATATAACCATCACATTGAATGGTGACAAATTGAGACCTTAGTTCCTTCATACAAGTATTTAGGCTTGAATTTGATTGTAGTTATAATTATAACGGTTGTGTAAGTAATAGGGGGCATGAAGGTCCTCTACTGAATGTAGAATAAATGAAGAAAAATATAGCTATGGAGTTGGAAATTGAAGATGCTACTCTTCAAAACATTAATGTAAACAATCATTTCTAATGGTTGTTGGCTTTGGACATCTCCAAAGAATCTTGCAAGAAATTCAAAAAATATAGGGAGTGAATCCATGAAGACATGCCCCACTTTTTAGTGAAATGTGACTATGAAAATTTAACATTTTACATATTATTTAAATTCAAGCCACGGAGGCTTGCTAATTTTGAAGTGTACTAAAAAATAATTTGTAGAGAAATGTGTTATCTTTCTAACTATATTCTTTTTTAAAATACAAATGTCAATTAATACTTCAAATTTGTATTCAATATATGTTCTTCCTTGGAAAGTTAACAAGTTAATGTAGTCCACTTTTTTTATATGAAAAATATATATTTTGTTTTTTTTGAATCCCACAAATTAATATTTAAATTGCATTTTATATGCTTTTGTGTTCCCAACAATTTAATTTTCTTGTTTACAAAATTGAAAAACCAAAGATACCCTTTTGAAAATGAAACATCCATGGAGAATGCACATATTTTTAATACTTTTTTGATTGGGTAGATTTTAAGGTTTTGATTTTTCTTTGAAAGCTTTCATAATTGCGGGAAAAAATGAAGTATAAGTTTAAAAAAAATAAATTAAACATATCTTATGAAATTGAAAATATGAAAATGATATGTTATTGGATAGAGGATTCAATGACAAATCCACTAGCATCAAGTTTTCCACCATTCTTGGAAGAGATGGAGGGATTTCACTTCCACCTTGATCCATTTCTGCATGCTTTGCTTTCCAAAAAGTGCAACCCAACTTCATGGTTCCACCCTAGAAAATGGTCCTTAGTAGAGAAACTAAGTGTAAAAATACAAATCCCTTACTCTATGATACAAAGAGAATAATTATGTCAATTTATAATCCATATTACTGTAATAAAACATATGGATATGAATAGATGATACATGTAAGAAAATATTATGTCAATTTATAACATATATAACTGTAATAAAACATATGGGTATGAATAGATGATAGATATAAGAAAATATTGCATCTCAATATAAGAGTTAATACAATGATGAGAAGTCTTTGATTTGAAACTAGAGAGTTGAAGAAGATTTGTGGATGAACCATTGGCTATTAAAGACTTGGTATACAAAAGGGTAATAGAGAATTTGTAGTAGTGTAAATCAAGATTATGTGAATGTGAAATCAACTCTTGATTTCCTACACAAAACTAGTATATCTCCAAAAGAAAAATTAAATGCATAAAAAATATTTATTTGTCATCACATAGTAATGAAAACAAGGAAATCTAAAAAAATAAATAGAGAAGAAATCTATGCTTATTTTGCAAATTATGAGAAATTGAAAATGAAAAACATATAACTATACCTTGTTCTATGCAGAAAGAAAGACTGAAACACTAATTCAATATGAAGATTTGAATAACCTACATAAATTGTTGAGTTTAATATCAAAATAAAAAATACAATTACAATAAAAACATTTTAAAAATTAGTAAACATATTTTTTCATCCTTGATCCTCTCAATCTTAAAAAATCTTCCATAAATTTAAACAAAAATATTTTATCTTTTGATGTGAGCATCAGCATCATGTGGAGCAAAACAAAAGGTATCTTTTGCTACACTTTCCTATCAAGAAGCATAAAGGACTTAGTATATCAACTCTTGATTTCCTACACAAAACTAGTATATCTCCAAGAGAATATTTAAATGCATAAAAATTATTTATTTCTCATCACATAGTAATGAAAACAAGGAGATCTAAAAAAAATAAATAAAGAAATCTATGCTTATTTTGCAAATTATGAGAAATTGAAAATAAAAAACATATAACTATACATTGTTCTATGCAGAAAAAAAAGACTGAAACACTAATTTAATATGAAGATTTGAATGACCTACATAAATTGTTGAGTTTAATATCAAAATAAAAAATACAATTACAATAAAAACATTTTAAAAATTAGTAAACATATTTTTTCATCTTTGATCCTCTCAATTTTAAAAAATCTTCCATAAATTTAAATAAAAATATATTATCTTCTGATGTGAGCATCAGCATCATGTGGAGCAAAACAAAAGGTATCTTTTGCTACACTTTCCTATCAAGAAGCATAAAGGACTTAGTATTGGTTTCCTTTAAATAAAAACTAAAACATGCTCTTTCCTGGTGACAATATCAATATCACCACAGCACACCTTTATGCTTCAAAACAAATTTAACCATATTTTTCTGAACTAACAGCATTTTGCATGACCAAAAAGAACACCAAACTTTACTCCTTCCAGCACTCACCTCATGGAGGGGCTGCCTTTTCATAGAAAAAACAAGTATTAAAATACTTAGCAAAGAAGCCCTTCACACGTTGAAGCAGGTCGACTGTTGGACACACTCTCTCACTGTTTGTGAGATAAAACTATCCATCAACAACCCTGTGCAATACTCACAGCTCCGCAGTGGTATGATAAGTCAGAGGACAGTGACCACATGAACCATGTGCAAGAATTCATTATGAGTGGCCTGATTAGAATTACATAAGTTTATGTTACACACATTCCTTGCATCAGGAACCCACTAATTTGGACACTGCACTTCCGGGAACCCACATGGGTGACCGCGGGCTGAAGTAGGAATGGATGACTCTGGAATTTAGGAGCTCTACCATGGAAGTGCTTTTCACGCATCTGGGTGCTTTGTATTGATTCATTGATGCCTTTTGGCAGACAGCACGATCCATCAATTGCTCAAACGTTCCCTCTTCAACTACCCTAATTTCTAGGGGGGCGATGGATTTATCGGCCCCTCTTCCTTGCCGATAGACAAAATTCAGGGATTCTTCTACAGTAAGACAGCAATCTTCAAAAACTGAGGAAGGAACTGCACCTGCAACTTCTTTGTTGTTGAAGCGAAGTTCCCAATAAAGCACGTAGTGACCAGGTATTGTGGATGTGTCGGCATAACTTGTATAGTCCATCAGTGTGATGTCGAAAGGCTTGAGATGCTTAATAGATTTCTCTACCGAACTTTGAAGCTCTGCTTCATCCGTTTTGTCTATGTGGATACTCAGCACAACATTCTGTCTGCATACAAAATGGAATTGAGGTGCTGCATTGTGAAAACCTGTCACCCGCAACACATCGCCCACTCTATAACGATACAAACCTACATGTATATCAATCAATTAAACATTATTTCACGCATTACAGAAACAACCTAATAAGGTGAATAATGGGATATTGAGCTAAAAAATTTCTGCATGTAGTGTACCTGCATATGTGGTGACGACAAGCTCGTATTCTTGCCCAACTTTCACATCAACAAGCTTGACTAAATCCTTTTCCTCTTTCTCGTCGACTGCTTTAGGGATCGCTGGGGATTCGATGGACAGGCCAAATTCTTGTCGGTGAACTGGAAGGAACTCAAAATAGGCCATGTTTGGGAGTAGAGTGTAAGACACTTCTGTAGGCTTGCAAAGAGGGTTCAGATTAAGTCCAAAGGAACCTTCTGAGGAAGAGTACATTGTGCATACCAGGGGTAAGCCCCCGCTGTAGTAATCCAAAGTAGGAATATATTGAGCCATTGCACCAGTCACAACAGTTTTGATATACTTGGTGTTTGGCCAAAGGCGAGTTATAATTCCTTGCCAAGATGGTGCTGAGCAATTCCTTTGAATAAGTTCAGCCAATTCTGGATTTGGGTGTAGTAGCAGCTTCTCGACGGTCTCTCTGACGGATGGATCCGTCACTTCTTTGTTGAGAATGCCGGTTTTCATGTCCAGACACAGCTGTCTCCAGTGCTCTTCCAGGAAGCGTATGGTTCTAATGAACCCAGAAGCAAAGATGGCTCCCATCCGCAGTACCTCATAGTTTTGAAGGAGGCCGCATAGCAGTTGGCAGTACATGCTCTGATAGGCATCTGGACAGAGGATTGTCTCTATAGGACTGGTATACACATTGTAGGGATCATAAGGCAGAGGCTTGTCCTTTAAGAAGCGACTCTTATACCACCTCGTGGAAGAGTAACGTGCGAGCAACCCGCCGGGAGTCTTGGACTCTGAATTAATGAAGAGGAAATACATGCCTTTTCCCTTGTCGAGTCCTTCCATGTATCTGCATCTCCACAAGTCAAAAAATGAGATATATAACAGTCCACAGAGACATGAAAGGACTGAATCTACATATATAACAATCCACATAAGAGATATTCCAGCGTATATAGCACAACTTATATGGCATTAACGACTCTGCTGCAAGATGTTTATTGATTGCCGATGCTTTATACCAACGAGAGTATACAGCTTCAATGAATCTGATGTTCGACGTTTACTGATAGCCGTTCACTATCTAGATTGGGCGTTGTTAAAAATCTTACTGACTCATGATGGGCATGACAAGACTGATCAAAAGAGCTCTCCTCTCCATGTCCTCTTCGATAGTGGGCACTAACTTGGGTTGACCAGCAGAGGTTCCCGTGCTAGACAAAATTTACCATACAATTTCGTCAATTGAATTCAACATGCTCATGGAACATATTGATAGGAACAGTCAACAAGCTCACGTGAGAATAGAAATTGTGGACAGAATGATTTTAATGTTTGGCCGAACAGTACTTGGTACTTTTCTGCCCCAATAGACGTAAGTGAATACAGTTAATACCTGAGGAGGAATTCGGAAATCGGATGAGCAGAAAGGATAGGGGAAGTGTCTCCGTTAGCAATACGATGTATTTCAGGCTTGAGATCATCATAAGTGATTACTGGCAAGCACTTCTTGAAGGTCTCTCTATCAGTCTGTCCGCTGAGGCCGTATCTCTTCAGGTATTCGGTATCAGCATTTCTCGTTAAAATTGCTGCGAGGACCTGAGCCTGCACCTCGTCGGCGTTTCTGGTAATATTCTCGATGAATTCCAGAGCTTTCTTCTCTCGATTACTGGCTCTTTTTTCCACAGAACTCATCGGAGCTTCTACTATTGTTCGTAGCTGCGATCTTCGCCGAAATGTAAACCGAAAAATATTCAATTTGAACAGTTTAATCGGAATCAGATTGCTGACAAACCCGTTAGATCGCAGTTTGAAGATGGGCAGATTGTACATTTGCAATGTTCAATCTGACAGAAGAAGCGACCGATATGGTTTGAATGCTCGGAATGGGATGTTGGAATATATAACTCAATACTTGACCCAGTGACTGGTTGAGTTAGGAGAATCGGTAATATGCACATGCAATGTCCAGAAAAAGATAAGGTTTGATTGGTTGATAGGAAGATAAGGTCCAACTTGCTTAATGGGTTAATAAAAAATAAGGCTGTGGGAGATGTTTATGCTGCATTAAAGAGTTTTCAATTTATTATTTATATGAATTCTGTTTATGTTGATTATAGTAATTTGTGTATAAGCATTTTCTGTATAATACTTCTCTTATATATATAGATATAAGTATTATGAAAAGGTTTTGGGTAGTTGTTATATTAAATGGTTTTTTTGGGGGGTGGAATTCTGCAATATAAATTAATTTTTTTTTTCTAGATGTTCAGAAAAAAATTTCATTACCTAGAATTTTTAGCTTAATATTTATAGAAAAGAGTGGAAAGAAGATAAAAAAATGTGAGATCGGAAGAGCGGTTCAGCAGCGTCGGCGTTTCTGGTGATATTCTCGATGAATTCCAGAGCTTTCTTCTCTCGATTACTGGCTCTTTTTCCACAGAACTCATGGGAGCTTCTACTATTGTTCGTAGCTGCGATCTTCGCCCAAATGTAAACCGAAAAATGTTCAATTTGAACAGTTCAATCAGAGTCAGATTGCTGACAAACCCGTTAGATCGCAGTTTGAAGATGGGCAGATTGTACGTTTGCAATGTTCAATCTGGCAGAAGAAGCGACCGATATGGTTTGAATGCTCGGAATGGGATGTTGGAATATATAACTCAATACTTGATCCAGTGACTGGTTGAGTTAGGAGAATCGGTAATATGCACATGCAGTGTCCAGAAAAAGATAAGGTTTGATTGGTTGATAGGCAGATAAGGTCCAACTTGCTTAACGCCTTAATAAAAAATAAGGCTGTGGGAGATGTTTATGATTCATTAAAGAGTTTTCAATTTATTATTTATATGAATTCTGTTTATGTTGATTATAGTAATTTGTGTATAAGCATTTTTTTTTGTATAATACTTTTCTTATTTTTATTACAGTTTGAGTGGGTCTAATGGTTAAGAACATGTGTTTCTTTTTAAGAAGTTATAGATTCAAATCCAGAGGGGGGTAGGGTATGTATACCTTAGTAGACTTTACCAGTCAAATCGCTGAACGGAGGGGGGTCCCTTGTCCCACAAACAAGAGCTTAAAAATAGATTATTAAAATAGATATATAGAAGTATTATGAAAAGGTTTTAGGTAGTTGTTATATTAAATAGTTTTTTAGGGGTTGGAATTCTGCAATATAAATTAAATTTTTATTTTTTTCTAGATTTTCAATAAATATCTTAAGAAAAAAAATTTCATTTCCTAGAATTTTTAGCTTAATATTTATGAAAAAGAGTGGAAAGAAGATAAAAAAAAATAGAATAAAATAAACTCTAATCTTTGGAAGAAAACAACGTGGAAGCTTAATTATCGATTGACTTGGTAAGGCAGACTGGGCAACTTCCATCATTCTGCTTTGAAATAAATAGATATTTTACTAAGAAATAAATAAGAACGTGAAATGTGCTGTTGTAGGCAACTATAAATAGAATAGAATAATAATGTGTCCGTAGTATATATTTTTCTATAAAGAGAATAGAATAATAATGTGTAGGTATTATATATTTTTCCATAAAGTTCACGGTGACGTCGTCCTAGACAGAGGTCTTTCTTAATGTGAGGGTAGTACAATGATAATGGAGGGTTAAATTCAATTTTGAAATGCGTGTAAAGTTAAATGTAGTTAAATTCAATTTTGAAATGCGTGTAAATTTAAATGTAAGGTAAAAGGTGGAATATTAAATTTTTTATTTTCTTTAGTAATTTGTATTGAAAAATTTTGTTCATATTTCTTTATGTTATTTATGAGAATTGATTAGCTGTAGAGAAGATAACAATCATTTAAATTAAATTAAATTATTATTCATTTATATTAATGCATATTAATTAAAATTATATATTTTAGATTATATATTATTTGATATAAGATATTTTTAAATAAATATATAATATGAGATATATAGTATTAATTATATTTTTAGAAAATGTTTGTTTATAACGTTAAAAGAAAAATGATAAAAATGAATAGAATAAGTTAATTTTATTAAAAATACTAATAGTAAAAATTATTTTGTTAGATAGTTCAATGAGTTAAATTTCTAATTAATCCATAACTTTGATTGATTTTTTAAATAGCTTAAAATATAATAATTTTTTTATAAATTTGGTTCATATAAAACTCACACTATCCTTGAAATTTTTACCCAATTTAATTCTATTTTTTATTGAAAAAATAAAAACATGTGAAGTGGCAAACATTAGATACCATAATGGTGCCTTTGTTAAAGGGAATCTTTTGACCAAATTCAACTGTATTTTTTATTTAGAAAAAGGAACACAGACATGTAAAGTGGCAAACATTAACCACCCGTTAGTGAGTATGACCACATTTTCAAAAAAATGCCACCTTGAACTGTGTAGGGTTAATGTTTGTTATGTAAAATTGTTGAGCACCCCGATATGAAAACAAAAAAATAACCTAGAAAAATCGAGAATAACCGTCACTTGGTGAAGCGAGTGCACGTGGAGAGAGAACATGTACTTTGAGTTAATGATAGAATAATACGTATCAGTGGTTATATCTATAACTCCACGTGTTTAATTACTTTAAATAATAGTATAAAACGCGATACAACTTGCACCATGTGTTTTGTTCCAATTTATTACTCCACGCGTTTAATTTCTTAAATAAAGCATGAGTAAATTTAATAATATAAAGTCTCATACAACCTGCACCATGTGCTTTGTGTAACCGTGAGAAACTTCGAACTTCGTCAATGGCGGTTTCTGCAACTCCCCCGGGGGGAATCGTGTCTTTTTTTTTATAAGCGATAAGTCTTTTCTTAGGAGGGTTCGTGCTATGTTTCTGGCGGTTTCCCGTGGTCCTTTTTGAACCTTCCATCCCTATGGACGCTGAACTCAGCGCCCTTATGGGGGCTGCTTACGAAGCTGGAGGAGGGAGGGTCTCTTCACCTCGACTGATGCGTTAGAGTTTAATGAGTGTAATAACTCACATCGGGGTAAAGCCTCATAAACCTTCATAAACCTTCTTCTCTTGTGGTTTTTTTTAGGGAGGCTTCCATTTTCTTCCCCTCCAACACTGCGAGAGGTCCGGCGAGTGCTCCTGCTAGACAGCAAGTGGATGAACACTCTGTGTTTTCTCAAGAAGACCCATGGGTGCAGTCGGGAGGAAACAGGAGGGTGACGGGTGGTCTAAACCGGGGAACTTTTGAGAGGAAGTCGTATGTTACAGGTGGTCGCAGAGTTAAACCTTGGATCCTGAATCGTTCAAAAAGAAAGTTGATGTTAGGGGAGGATATCGGTCTTGAAGACACAGTTAGTTTAGCACTTTGCGCTTTGGTGGGGAGATTTTCTTATGCGTCAGGTGCAAGATGCCTCTGGTTGAGTGGGTAAGTACCAATTGGTGTTTGTATGCCTGAAGTGGTTTTATGACTAAAGGTTGGTTCGACTTCCGTTTTAAGAGGGTTGAAGAGTCTACGTTTATTCTGGAAAAACCTTGGAGTTACGATGGAGGTAGCTTGATGCTAAAATGTTGGCGGGTGAGTTTTGACCCTACGCAAGATTATTTCTGCTACAGACATCTTTGGGTTTTATTACCTGGCTTACCGCTGCATTTGTGGAATGCAAAGGCTTTGGAAGCCATAAGAAAACTCCAGCTACATATACCTATTGTATCTTGGGATTTGATATAGAAATACACTATTATTTTGTGTGTAATTTTCGTGTTATGGATGCTCTCTTAAATTCTGTCAGCTGGAGGAGGGAGGGTCTCTTCACCTCGACTGATGCGTTAGAGTTTAATGAGTGTAATAACTCACATCGGGGTAAAGCCTCAAAAACCTTCATAAACCTTCTTCTCCTGTGGTTTTTCTTAGGGAGGCTTCCATTTTCTTCCCCTCCAACACTGCAAGAGGTCTGGTGAGTGCTCTTGCTAGACAACAAGTGGATGAACACTCTGTGTTTTCTCAAGAGGACCTTGGGGTGCGGTCGGGAGAAAACAGGAAGGCGATGAGTGGTCTGAACCGAGGAACTTTTGAGAGGAAGTCGTATGTTATAGGTGGTCGCAGAGTTAAACCTTGGATCCTGAATCGTTCAAAAAGAAAGTTGATGTTAGGGGAGGATATTGGTCTTGAAGACAAAGTTAGTTTAGCACTTTGTGCTTTGGTTGGGAGATTTTCTTATGCGTCAGGTGCAAGATGCCTCTAGTTGAGTGGGTAAGTACCAATTGGTGTTTGCTACTGGGATATATGCCTGAAGTGGTTTTATGACTAAAGGTTGGTTCGACTTCCATTTTAAGAGGGTTGAAGAGTCTACGTTTATTCTAGAAAAACTTTGGAGTTATGATGGAGGTAGCTTGATGCTAAAGCATTGGCGGGTGAGTTTCGACCCGACACAAGATTATTTCCGCTACATACATCTCTGGGTTTTATTACCCGGCTTACCGCTGCATTTGTGGAATGCAAAGGCTTTGGAAGCCATAAGAAATTACCTGGGAAAATTCATAATGGTTGACGATGAGGCGCTTTTGGCTTCGGATAAAAAGATTGGCAGAGTTTTAGTGGAAATTGATATCCATGCTGGACTATTAGAGTCCTTGGAGATAGTTTGGAGAGGACACCATCTGGCGCAAACTTTGGAGTATTTGGGTATTCCATTCGGATGCTCTCGGTGTCGGAAGACTAGACACATGAGGCAAGACTATCAGGGTTTCTTTGAGGAGGAGGTTTCAGAAGGGACATTGTTGGAAAGGTCAACTCGAGTGGAGTCGTGTAGGTTTAGCCTGAGTTGTGCTGAGTTTTCAAATCCTATCCAGTCGACCCAATTGGACACTTTAACGGGTAAGATAAAATCCATTTTCCCTACGCTTTATTATTTTTTATCTTCCTGGGAAAGAAATGAGTTGGATTCCTCCAGTTTTTTTGGAGTGCGAGGGGGAAACATGGTTGACTCCACTCCTTGTCGGGTTCCGTTAGGTTTAACAACTGCTTCCCCTCACACTAGTGTTCTGGAAGGGGGGGATCCTAGAACTGTGGTCATTGATGAATCTCGTGGAGATAGTGGCCTACCCCTCGACTCAGAGGAGGTTGGTAACTTCTCGGCCCGTTGCTCGTCTGGTGGTCTGGGATCTCCGAGAGGGGATCCTGTTTGTCCAGTTGGTTCTGTTGAGGATTGCATAATTCTGATGCAGGAGCATCGCAAGCAGCCAGCCAAGCGAGCATGAAGGTAGAAGACAGCTGGAAAGTGCAACATACATTTTACACGTTTTGGAAATGTTGACTCAGAGGAGGTTGGTAACTTCTCGGCCCGTTGCTCGTCTGGTGGTCTAGGATCTCCGAGAGGGGATCCTATTTGTCCAATTGGTTCTGTTGAGGATTGCATAATTCCAGGGTATAGGGAACTTGAGTTGGGGGATAGTGCCAATGGGGAAGTCCTCGAGACCCTTGTCCCCTCCTACAGAGAGGCTCTCTCACCGATACAATTACCAAGTTTCTAGGGGAGGATAGTTTACCACAGAACGGTTTCAAAAGGGGGTTCCAGACAGTCGAGTCCCAAGGGGGAGACTCTTGGGAAGGATTACACATGGTCAAAGAGTCTGGGATTGGAGATTTCCCCAATAAAAACTCGGAGTGCGAGGAAAAAGAAAGAGGAAATGGGTTTCTTATCTGTTGAGACACACTTACCAGTCATTTGTGAAAATGGGGCGCTTAGAGGCA
>CBVK0105738180.1:0-35081 GCA_900067695.1 Picea abies
TCTTCCATCCTTTTCTCTGCCATTTTGTCTTAGTTTTCTTTGATGATATCCTCATCTATAAAAAAACCTAGACATACCATCTTGTTCATGTGGATCGAGTTCTCCATCTACTCTCTTAGCACCAACATTTACTTAAACAGTCTAAATGTGCTTTTGGCGCCTCAAAAGTAGAATACTTGGGTCATCTGGTTGGGAAAGATGGTGTCAGGGTGGATCCTAAAAATATTGAAGCTATGCAATACTAGCCTCACCCAAAGATTCTTAAGATCTTGTGTGGATTTCTAGGCTTAATAGGGTATTATCGCAAGTTTGTTAAGAATTATGGGAAGATTGCAGCACCTCTCACTACTCTCCTAAAAAATAACTCTTTCACTTGGACTCCAGCCACTGCTCAAGCTTTTCAAACCTTGAAGATGGCCATGTGCACCACTCCAATCCTTGCCCTTCCTGATTTCAAAAAGACCCTTGTGTTGGAATGTGATGCCTCGGGGAAAGGAATTGGTGTTGTCCTTATGCAAGAGGGTCTACCTTTGGCCTTTACCAGCAAGCAACTATCTGAAAGAAATATGGGAAAATCCATCTATGAAAAGGAAATGTTGGCTATTCTGCATGCCGTGTATTTGTGGTGTCCTTATCTATTGGGGCAATGTTTCCAAATTAAGACAGACCATCAAAGCCTTAAGTATTTTCTGGAACAACGCATTTCCTCCCCAAAACAACAAAAATGGTTGACTAAAATCATTGGATATGATTATGAGATCATTTATAAGAAAGGAAAAGACAATTTGATTGTAGATGCACTTTTCCTAAAATATGAAGAAGAAGGATCCCTTTTTTCTCTTTCATTCATTGTACTAGATTGGCTCCAAGCCGTTCGCCAGAAATGGATACAAGATCTCAAAAGTTTGTAGTTGATCCACCAATTGTAGTCCAAGGCTCCAACTTCCCCAGGGTATGCTTGGCTCCATGAGGAACTTTGATACAAAGTCCGTTTGTATTTAAGTAAACAATCAAAGCTTAAATCCACAGTACTTTCTGAGCTTCATGCTACACCCACAACAGGGCACTTCGAGTTCACCAAAACCTATGACAAGGTCAAACATTCCTTTTTCTGGGATGGTATGAAATAGGACATTCATAATTTTGTAGTTGAATGTGATGTGTGTCAATGCAACAAGGGAGAAACAGTCAAATCGTCAGGCACACTACAACCACTCCCAATTCCACCTGCTATTTGGAAGGATATCTATATGGATTTTATTATTGGCTTACCCAAATCAGGAAATAAATCCGTCATCATGGTGGTTATTGATTTCCTTTCCAAGTATGATCATTTCTACGCCCTTCAACACCCATTTACAACATCCACGGTGGCTCAAATATTCAAGGATAAGGTCTTCAAGCTTCATGGCATGCTGCACTCTATTGTTTCTGATCTTGACCCAACTTTCACAAGCAATTTTTGGCAAGAACCGTTCAATATACAAGGCATTGAATTGCATCTCAACACATCTTATCATCCCCAAAATGATGGCCAAACGAAATTTGTCAACAAGTTTTTGGAAACATATTTGAGGTGTTTTTCCTCGAAAAAGCAAAATCAGTGGGCTCAATGGTTACCCCTAGTTGAATGGTGGTACAACACTTCATACCATACATCTACATGCATGACTCCTTTTGATGTGGTACATGGACACAAGACACCTTCAGTTCTCTCATACTTATCGGGTGCCTCGAATGTCCAAGCGGTTGACCTAACACTTACAGCTCAAGAGGCTATTCTTTGTACCCTCAAAGAGAATTTGGTCATGGCACAGAATCGCATGAAGCAACAAGAAGATCAAGGTCACTCTGAACGTCAATTTGCAGAAGGGGATCAAGTGTTTCTTTGACTGCAACCTTATAAGAAAACTTCCCTCAAGGCCGAGCATTGTCAGAAGCTAGCACCCAAATTTTATGGTCCTTATACCATACTCAAGAATCTGGGACAAGTCTCCTATTAGTTATCTTTGCCCAACCATTCGAAGTTACATCCTGTTTTTCATGTTTCATGCTTAAAGAAGGTGATTGGAGCTAAGTACCAAATTCAAACCAACATTCTAGAGTTAGATGAAGAAGGATCCATTTGGCTACAACCAAAAGTAGATTTGGACCAGCGTGAGCTTCGCCTACATTAGAGAACCATCAAGGAAGTGCTAGTCTAATGAAAAGATATAGCTCTAGTAGACACCACTTGGGAACCAACTACCATTTTGCAACAATTTCCTCATCTCAAGCCTTGAGGACAAGGCTATTTTTAAGGGGTCAGACATGTTAGGGTCCTAACCCGCACATAGGTAGAACAATATATTCAGATGTAATAAAGGTCAATATTAATAAGGCCTTTCAATAAAATAGAATAAGGCAGATGTAAGAAGACCTAATAGAATCTTCCGCTTCTAGAAGGATCTTCCTCTAGATGCTTATTTTTAGTATAAATAGGAGTCGAGGGTATGAGAACTCTAGCTTGTATATTATTGTAATAGAGCTCTTCTCACATGGAGGTTGACCCCTCGAAGAGGCCCATGAACATTTCTTTCAGATTCAAAGTGATATTTCTGTTGTTATTCTTATATCATTTCAGTGTTATTGTTGTGAATGTTCTAGTTATATTGTTGTTATTCTGCCATTACTATAATTTTATTTTAGTTCTGCATACATTTTATATCTGGTATATTACATAAATGCTTCTAGAGGAAGAGTCATAGGAGGAATACGGTGTTATGCATGTGGAAATATAGGACACATGTCTTGGGACTGTCCCGAGAAGAAGAAGGAAGGAGGTGAGGCTCACATTTCTGAAGCACAATGAAGAGATGTGGAAGCAGAAGGAGTAGAGGATGGAGCATCCCTAATGTTGAGAAAAATTCTCTTAAAACCAGAGGCAAAAATTGAAGAGCCAATGCAGAGAAACAGTCTCTTTAGGACAACCTGAAATACTAATCACAAAGTCTGCAAAGTGATCATTGACAGTGGGAGAACTGACAACCTGGTATCCACAAAGATGGTGGAGAAATTGGAGCTGAAGACAACCGCACACCCAAATCCATACAAAATATCATGGCTGCAAAAAGGACACCAGGTAATGATAACTAAACAATTCTTGGTTGAAATTAAGATAGGAGGATATAGAGATGAAATCCTATGTGATGTAATTCCCATGGATGTATGCCATATTCTGTTGGGAAGACCGTGGCAGTTTGACAGAAATGTCATTCATGATGGGAGGAATAATACATACACATTAGAGAAAAATGGTAGGACACACATGTTGTTTCCAATAGAGGAGAAAAGAGTGAAAGAGGAGGCCATCACAAGAATTCTTCTCATGAGTGGAAAGGAACTCCTGAAGGAATTCAAGGAAGAACATGAGATGCAGTTTGTTGTAGTAAGGAAACCCAAAGTTATCCTTACGAGAACATCACTAGATGATTTTACTGAGGAAGTTTAGGAACTATTGGATAAGTAGATGATTTTCCAAACTCATTACTTCCCATCAATAATATCATTCATCATGTCGACTCGATACCAGGAGAAAGTCTATCGAACAAAGAAACATATAGATTAACACCTTGAGAGAATGAGGAAGTGAAGAACCAAGTCCAGGAGCTATTAGAAAAAGGTTTGGTCAGGGAGAGCTTGAGTCCATGTGCAGTGACACCTGTATTGAGTCCGAAGAAAGATGGAGGATGGAGAATGTGCACAGAGTCAAGAACCATCAACAAGATTACCATCAGGTACAAATTTCCTTTACCGAGAATGGACAATTTAATGGATTGCTTAAGTGGAGCGAGTTTGTTTTCTAAAATAAATCTAAAAAGTGGATATCATCAGATCAGGATGAGAGAAGGTGATGAATGAAAAACAACCTTCAAAACAAATGAAGGTATGTGCGAGTGGTTGATTATTCCCTTTGGATTAACAAATTCCCTGAGCACTTTTATGAGGTTGATGAATGAGATTCTGAAATACTTCATTGGCAAATTCGTAGTTGTATATCTGGATGATATATTGATATTTAGCAGGACTAAAGAGGAGCATTTGAGGCACCTAACATTAGTAATGAGGAGGCTACAACAGGAGAAGTTGTTGATAAATCTGAAGAAGTCTTCTTTTATGAAGATAAAACTCATTTATTTGGGTTTTGAGATCTCTTCGAATGAACTAAATATGGATCCATAGAAGATGAGAGCGACCATAGAATGGTTGTCACCAAGAAGCATGTTCGAGGTAAGGATATTTCATGGATTAGTGAGCTTCTATAGGAAGTTCGTCAGAAACTTCAGTGGGATTTGTGCACCAATGATGGATATAGTGAAGAAATGACACAAGTCATTTAAATGGATGGAGTAAGCTGAAAGGAGCTTCAATATACTGAAGGAGAAAATAACAGAGCGACTAATTCTGGTCTTGCCAAATTTTGAAAAGACATTTTAGGTGAGATGTGATGCGAGCAGAATTGTAATAGGAACAGTTCTGATTCAGGACAATCGACCTGTTGCATATTTCAACCAGAAGCTAAATGAAACCAAGAGGAAATACTCCATGTATGACAAGGCATTTTATGCTATAATTCAAGCCCTGGAAAAATGGAGACATTATCTTGTCCCACATAAATTCGTCTTGTTTAGTGATAACCAGGCTTTACAATTCATAAGTAGGCAGGAAAAATTGAATCAGAGGCATGCGAAATGGATTGAGTATATGAAAAATTTTAATTTTGTCATAAAACATATTGTTGGAAATGCTAATAAGGTTGTTGACGCATTGAGTAGGAGATGCTTGATTTTACAAGAATTCCAGGTGGAGACCTTAGGGTTTGAACATATTAAGGACATGTATCATGATGATGTAGATTTCAAGGAGGCATATGAAGCATGTGCTAATCCTGTGCCGAGAGACAAGATCCAATGGATGGAGTACATGATTCAAGAAGGATTTTTGTTCAAGGGAAATCAGTTGTGGATACCAAAATGTTCAATGAGGGATAAACTCTTGAAGGAGAAACACAATGGAGGATTGGTTGGACATTTCAGCCATGATAAAACGTTTGCATAGTTTAGAAGCTCATACTACTGGATAGGTATGAGAAAAGAGGTGATAAAGTTTGTGAACATATGTAGAATCTACCAACATGCAAAAGGAAGAAGGAAGAACACTGAATTGTATAAACCATTTGCAATACCAGAGAGGCCTTGGGATGTAATAAGCATAGATTTTGTGTTGGGATTGCCAAGAACACAAAGGGGATTTGATTCCATATTTGTGGTGGTGGATAGGTTTTCAAAGATGGCACATTTCATCCCATGTCATAAGACCAGTGATGCAACGCATGTTGCAAATCTATTTTTCAAGGAAGTTGTGAGACTTCATGGTCTACCCAAGAGAATTGTCTCGGATAGAGACACAAAATTCGTTGGGCACTTTTGGAGAACATTGTGGAAGAAGTCGGGGATATATTTTTCATTCATATCATCTTGTCACCCTCAGATAGATGGGCAAACTGAGGTGGTAAACATAAGTTTGGGAGATTTATTAAGGAGTCTGGTTACTGAGCATCATAACCAGTGGGATCATATTCTGCCACAAGCATAATTTGCATACAATGACTCACCCAACAGGAGCACTGGAAGGAGCCCATTCCAGGTATTGTATGGAATGCAACCAAGGGGAGTATATGAGTTGAGAGACTTGGAAGAGGGTGAAATAAGGAGCGTTGGAGAAGAAGATTTTGCTACAGAAATGGAGAAGCTCCATAGCCAAATCAAAGAACAGTTGTAGAATTCTAACCAGAAGTACAAGAACATAATGGATCAACATCACAGGGAACTTCAATTTGAAGTGGGAGATCAGGTTTTGGCTCACCTCAGGAAATAAAGGTTCCCTAGGGGAACATATAACAAGTTAAAAATGAAGAAGATAAGACCCTGTAAGATCTTGAGAAAGTTTGCTGCAAACGCATACGAGATTGAGTTCCTAGATGATGTGGGAATATCGCCCATATTCAATGTTTCATACCTATATCCTTATAGGAAATATGAAACAGAGGGGTCAGAAGATCAAGTGAAGATCCAGTGGCAGAAGAAAATGCCCACAACAGAAAAGCCACAGATGGAGAAAATTGTTGATCAAAGGATTGGCAAAAGGACCAGGAGGAAGATTTATTTTGAGTATTTGGTCAAATGGAAGGGACACCCAATAGAAGATGGCAGTTGGGAAAATGAAGCTGCTATTGAGAAGCATGGAAAATTAGTGTAGGAGCTCATGGATAGGAGTCCATGAATTTTTTTCAAGGGGATTATGATGCAGGAGCATCGTTAGAAAGCGTGGAGAGGCAGGACCACTGCGCACATGGGATTTCTTCTAGAACTTCAACGTAGGTAGTTTCAAAAGATATTTTAAATTCCCCATAACTTAGCGTTGAAATTAAATTTTGAGGCATGCGTGAACTAGTGCCGAAATTTACCCTTTGAGGCACGTTTTGGAAATCAAAATCGAAGCAGGAGTTTCCATTTCGGCTGTGGAATATGTTTGGACTAGGATAGCATAGGATGGATTTAGAGTAGACAAGTGGCCAGGGGAAACCCAAGACTTTTTTTTTTTTGAATTATGTAGAAGGTTGGATGCCTAGATAAAAAAAAGCATCAATAGAAAAAAAACCAGTGGTAGGAGAACTGCTAGAGAGAAGAAGATTTAAATCTCTCAAAGCTATTGTAATCAGGATATGTTTTGTATTCATTTTGGCACTTGTGAATATAATAGAGGAGAAATTGATCCAAATTCATATTGTGTGATTGTGTTTGAAATCTCTGTTATTTTTGTGTTGTGAACAAGTGAATGAATCTCTATAGGATAGGAGGGAACTGGGACTGTTAATTTCCAGTTTCAATTGTTTCTCTTCATTGAATCTCTACAAGGTGTGAGCTCTATAAGGTGTGCATCGAGTAGGAAGAGAATGCCAGGAGATAGAGAGGAATTTCTCTATGAGAAATCCCTTGGTTCTGATTTATCAAGATCCCCTAGCTGCAAGGAGTGCATGGGAAATCGAAGCCTATACGAGGCAAATATTAGGAGGATAACACTTCTGATAAGTGTTATCGAGATCCGGGGATCTCAATCC
The DNA here is from genome assembly GCA_900067695.1 of Picea abies. NCBI lineage: Eukaryota > Viridiplantae > Streptophyta > Pinopsida > Pinales > Pinaceae > Picea > Picea abies. The sequence continues at coordinate 7,160 of CBVK0105738180.1, forward strand.
CCATAGGAAGTTAAGGCTGAGGCTTCGAGGACTTAGAAAATATTCCAAGTTTGAGAGATTAAAGAACACAAAAAAGGAACATTGTAGGTCGTTGTATCACCGTGGAGACTCAACGACCATCATATACGAGAATGATGCACCGGTCGTAACATCGTGTATATCTAGGAGGGAGATATCTCAAATATTTGAGTGGATGGTGGACAACTTTGAGGAGGAATGAAAAACCTCGTGACTCGTTGGATTGAGAGGAGTTGCGAGTAGGTTAGCAGGGAGACCTTTCAATGCTCAACACTCAGGAGGAATCGTAGTCCTTGGATCCCAATAGATCCAAGTCGTTGGTACTATTTTGGGTTTTGGCTTCCAGGAATACATAGGGAAAGATCGGGAATCTTGGCCCATGAAACCCTGAAAGGATCTAGGCCGTCAGATCTTCGAATGTCTAGAGACGTCGATCTACGGGGAGGAGGTATTTCGGGTTTCAGCTACCGGGAATACATAGGGAAAGAGATGGAACTCTTGGCCCATGAAACCCCAAAAGGATCCAGGCCATCAGATCTTCAAAGGTCTAGAGCCATCGATCTACGACGAGGAGGTGTTTCTAGTTTTGGAAGCTGGGGATACGAAGGGGAAGAAACCGAGAGCCTTGGACTAGTGAAACCTTGATAAGATCGTGGTCATTGAATCTTCGGAGGCCCAGGTCCTTTGATTCATGATAAAGGGGCGCTTCGACATTTGGCGATCGAGTGGAGGAGTGACTGGACTTTGTGTCGATCGAAGTCGTGAAACATGAAACATCGAAATGATCATAGCTGTCAGTTGGAGGTTTATCTAAGCCATAGATCTCACGTTGTCATGATTTTGGTGTTTGGGACTTAGAGGAGCTAGACGCACCTTGTGGAATGCACATTCAAGATAAACCCCATGGTTGTGGTCACGATCACATGGAGTGGAGAGCTTAGGCCTAGTGCAGGGTTGCGTGGGAGAAATCACGGGTAAGGGCCTATGGACTTGGAATTAGGGGTTCCATCCCGGAACCAGGGGGTTGTTCTGGCTCCAGAAGTAAAGATCTAGACCAGGAGGTCGTACAACCCTAAGGACAAATAGGGGGTCTGCATCACAGGAGGTAAAGAATGGAAGAATTTTCATTAACCAAATGAATGAATGATAAATTACACATGATATAGATTTTATAACTCAACTAATTTGCACTGGTGGAGAATCCAATGCCCCATAGTGGTCGTCTAGAGTGATATTGACACACACTAACAATTATGGGAGTAAACTGCCACCTAGTCTAGTCTCTCAGGCAGTTACGAGAATGAATTTCCACCTAGTATGCGTTAACTAGTCTCTTAGTCTTTAGTTAACTAATTGAAATAGAGTGAATTGAGGAGGAGATCAACGAATCATGAGTAATATACTAGTTTGGTGATAATCCCAAGGACAATGTTCATTAGTTGGTGATGATTCCAATGTTGCATGGTGATGATCCCAATGTGGCATCTAGACTCCACTCAACTGATCAAACTAAAATGTGAACTGAAGAGAATATTCTCCTAGAGGAATATTCTCCCTAAACTATAGGTGATTAAATAATGACTAATAAAAACAGGGAAAACCTTAGAAAAAATAAATCCTAGGTGTGTGTGAATTATCTCCAACAACCCCTCTGAACATCACTATGGTGAAAATAAAGAATGGGTCCTAGAAATGAGGCTATGTTAGATACCCAAATACAAATATACATTGAAATAAATGAGGAAAGAGGGAAAAACCCTACAAAAAGTAAAATTTATGTAAAAATAAGAAATGAAAGTTGTTAGGAAACTATGTCCTTCACTCCAAGATGACTCCACAGAGAATGGAACGTATGCTCAGTGAAGTTATTGGTGAAGATGTTTGCAGTATGTTTTGTTGAAGGACATAACTGCAGGTTGATGATCGCCTGATGTACTAAGTCCCAGATATAGTGCATGTGGATATTGATGTGCTTCGTCTGCTGCCTCTGAAATGGATCTCTGCAGGACTTCAAAGTTCTCTAGTTGTCACACCAGATGACGATTGATCGATGAAACTGAATTCTCAACTCAATGAGAAAACTTTTTATCCATGTAGCTTGAATGGTTATGTTAACTACCCCTATGTACTCTACGTTGGATGAAGATACAAAAATAGTAGCTTGCTTCTTGCTCAACCAACAAATAGACTCGGAACCAAGACTGAGTGAGTAACCAGATATGGACTTGTGATCAATGCTACCTCTAGCCCAGTCAAAATCACTGAACCCAAGGAGGTCCAATGTAGATTTTGTTGCATAGTGAATCCCAAAGGTGATGGTGCCTTGTACATATCAACGGATACACTTTTCATCCTTCCAATGTAGCTCATGTGGCTCCTACATGAACCTGGAGACTGCTCCAACTGCATAGGAGAGGTCTGGTCTGGAGTGTGTGAGATACAACAAGCTCCCCACCAGTTTTTTGTACAATCTGTTGTCAACCAGTGGAGTGTCCCCTCCATCCTCAAGTATGAATCCCGATAGGAAAGGAGTTGGGGCACACTTGCAGTCTGTCATGTGAAATCTCTCAAGGACATCTTGTGCATATCTGGCCTGAGACAGTTTGATTCATGATGTATCTTGAATGATCTCGAGTCCATGGAATAAATGTAGTGGACCCATTTCCTTCATCAATAAATTTTCATGCAAAATCCTCTTGATTGCAACAATCATTGAAGTCGAGCAATCGGTGATCAAAAAATCATCAACATACAGAACTAGGAGTAGAAGTGAATCATTCGTCCCGAGGATGTAAACATTAAGTTTTGAATTATAACATACAAAGTTATGTGATAGTAGGTAGGATTCCATCTTGGAATACCATTCTCTTGGAGCCTGCTTGAGGCCATAAAGAGATGTCTTTAGTCGACAGACCAAATATGAATCCTACACAAATCCATGGGGTTTCTCCATATAGATCTCCTCAGAGAGATCATCATGAAGAAAGTAATTCTTCACATTCATATGATGTACTTCTCATCCATTGGTTGTCGCAATTGCAAGTGTCAAACATATGGAATCCATCTTCACTACTAGAGATAAGGTCTCATCATAGTCAATGTCATGCACTTGTTGAAATCCTTTGGCAACTAGCTTGGCTTTGTATCTGCTAACTTGTCCATCCATTGCACTCTTGGTCCTGTAGAACCATATGCACCTAACAAGTTTCCTTCTTGGAGGAAGTTGAACCAAATCCCAAGTCTGGTTTTCAAGGAGGGAGTTGTATTCATCGTGCATGGAATATTCCCAAAAGGGATTTCCAACAACCTCGACATAAGATTGTGGATCTGAATACTGAACCAAGAAAATATTCCTAGGTGGAATCGGTTCAGTGGTCATGAGTACAAGAAGAGGATCCTCGAAATCATATTAAGTCCTCCTAGTATCAGTTGGATCCCCAACAAGATCTCTTTCATCCTAAAGAGTGGTCTTGGCCCACTTGGGCCTCTGCTTTGGCTTTGCATCTACATCTGCATGCATTGAATCTTCATATAACTATATTGACTTTTTTTCTAGATCATTTGAATCCTATGAATCAGAACTCTCATCTGAATAATATTTGGCATGTGCATGCTCATCATCTCCGACAGGTGGAAGAACAAAAGTGTCTGCATGAGGTTGCTGAGGTACATGCAAGACACTTTCCCCGAATTGGACACTTTTCTCAATGATGAGTTAGTCTGAGGAAATATCAATGAGTATGTATCCCTTCACACCATTGGGGTATCCAATAAATATACACTCTATGCTATGTGGATCAAGTTCCTTCCTTCTTCTCAGAGGGAATCATGGCCCATGCACATGAACTAAAAATACAAAAGTGGGTCACTTCTGGTTTAAGGCCGCTCCAAGCCTCGTAGGGGGTCTTATCCTTGAAATATCTATGGGGATATATATTTTGGATGTAGGTTTCAAAATTAATTTCTTTATCCCATAATCTTTGTGGAAGTCACTTTTCATGTAGCATGCAATATGTCATCTCTTTTAGAGATCTATTTTTCCGCTCAACAACTTTGTTTTGTTGTGAAGTATAAGGAACTGTGTGTTGGAACTGAATCCCAACCTCATGAAAAAATTATGTATCTGATGGTTGACATAATCTCCCCCGTTATATGTTCGAAGGAATTTGATTTTCTTTCTTGACTATTTCTCAACAAGGGCTTTGAAATATTTGAGGTGTTGAAAGACCTATGATTTTTGCCTGAGAAAGAAAATCCATGTGAAGCGTGAGAAATCATCAATAAAAATGAGCATGTACCTTTCTTTACTGATTGATGGATGTGAAAAATGGCCCATGAGGTCACCATGGATCAGATCTAAAGGAAATGAAGCCTTCTGAGTCTTTCCTTTGTCAAATTTCTCTTGAGGTTGTTTTCCAAGAACACATCCCTCACAAATTCCTTTGGAGAAGTGGATGTCAGGTAGACCATCAACCATTCCCTTCTATATAATATATTTCATATATATGAAATTTAAATTCCCGAACCTTTCGTGCCATATCCTACTACTTTCACCAGCATGGGTAAGCAGTAATGCAAAATCTGGTTCAATAAATTCAAAAAATGTGCAGAGTTTAGATTGATGATTTACCTCACTGGTACAAACCATGGAATTGGTTTGCATGTCATAGATATCCACTACATTAGGTGTGAATATGACTGTCTTTCTAGTGTCAAATTTTTTCATCTGATACACGAGAGAATATTGACAAAAAGTTTGGGAATGTGTAGCACATTCTCGAAGCTTTTGTTTGTGAGTTCAATTCTTCCTTTGTCGGTGACCTCGATTGGAGATTTGTTCCCCATCAAAATAGGAGGACCTTTGCATGCATCCAATGAATAATAGAATTCTTTTTTGGATTCCATGTGTTGTGATTCCCTTGAATCTACGATCCAAGCATTAGGAGAGGTGTTGATGCCAATCAAAGCATGGCTAGAATTTCCTTTCCTGAGATTTTGATCTTTTGGCTTCTTCTTCTTGGCACCCTTGGGGATGTGATCTCCAAGGTTGTTTTTCTTAATTATTTGGGCCATTTGATCTAGTTTTTTTTGCATACATACGGATTCTGGATGGAATCCTTTATGGAAGTAAATACATTTCTCCCCTTTTCTTCCCTTTCCACCTTTGGATCTAGAGGAATCATTGAAGGGTTTTGAGTACCCTTCCTTGTTTGGATTTTCATGTGCTTTCCTTTTTTATTTATATTTATATTTCTGATATTGATGACTTCTACCATATTGCACAGTAAGTGCATGCACCTTTGGGCCTTTGATTTTTCCCATATTGATGAGTTTGTTCTTCTCTTGTGTCAGAGACTCGATACAGGCCTTAAGAGAGGGAATCGTCAAGGTGTCTCCAAATGCAAGACTAAATGAATGAAATGCAGATACAAACACTAAGTATTCCATACCAAGTTTGGAGAGAATGGTAAGAACCATTTGTTTCTCCTCCTTAGATTTATCAACCCCGCAAGCCTTGAGTTGTGACAACAAATCCTTATATTTGGTAAATAAATCTTGGATATTGTCAAAGGTTTTTGGATCCAAAGTGAGAAATTCCACCTCGAGCATGTATCCCCTCATCTCACCTATTTTCAAAAAATCCCTTCCATGGTGGTCCAATATTCATTGGGGGTTTTATAGGAGGATATGTGAAAAAAGAGTTTAGGAGAAATGAGACTACAAATAGTTCCAAACGCTTCATCCATTCAATTTAGATGCTTGTATTTTTATATGGTTGATGTGGGTTATGTATCTGTGTTCATGGTTAACATGTATAATCATCTTCCTTGAATATGCATTATCATATTCTCCTTCCATGAAAATAAATTTATGGTGTAAGAATGAATTCTTTTGGAAATTCCATTTTTACGCTATCTTCAATCTTCGGTACCTGCAAAAATAATATGGTGTGTATTTTTCCTAGTAGTCCTTTGGCTCTGATACCATGTAAATATGTTGAACCTGCATATAATATATCTAGATAGAAAATGACATACAAAATTTGAAAATAAAATATGAGAAAAGAGAAGAAGAAGAGAAAAAATTGAAGAATTCTCATTAATGTTGGCAAAGGGGAAGACCCAGGGTTCAACACTACAACAACGCACCAAAAAAACCCTAACTATCGGCCCTTTAGAAACAACTATGAAGCAAATGAAGTCTCACCCGAGGTAGAGGAAGGGGTGGTTGCAAGACTCAGGTATCTACAACCTTATTTAGGACACATATATGTGATTATATCGCTTACAGAGCACTTAACATCGAGCATTTGTCAATATTCGACCTTTATTATACTTCGCAGATAGCACAAAGCATCACAACATTCACATAGATCTAAAGTATTTCATCACTTAGCAATAGTAAAATAGATCAGATCTGATATATCAACACTAAGAATATTCATACATGCCAAATTTAACATTCACACATATCTAAGAAACAAGTGGATCTATCTAAATATATCAAAGCACTTAGCAAAAGCAGAGATAAGCACATTGAGTCAAAGCACAAAGAATAACACACAGATTTACGTGGTTCACCCCCACCCTACGACTACGTCCACCAACTGATATTCTTCTTTATTAGCATCTTCAATCGGTTACAACACTGAGACATCAAAAATCCTACTTCGCATAGGACAAAAGATCTGTGCAGCTCACTAGATCCTTCTTCCTTGCAATACAGTACAAAGCCTTTTATATATTCTTACATTAACTTGCACTTAGCTCTACAAGCCTTTATGAGTCATGCACAAAGCACTTACAAATTCTATTAGCACTTAGTTTACATCACATACATCTCTCCCTACTCTGATAGATGCCTAGATATCTATTTGTACATTACAAAAGTGGGCCTAAGTGTGGGTAAACCCATGGGCTGACATCCCTTTCCCATTACATATTCCCCAAAACCCAAAAAGGACCCAAAGTGGCAGAGATCCTATGATATTCACTCTGTCTTGCGCTCCTCCTTCGACAAGCTATTGAAGTCCAAAAATAGGTCACATATGACCAAGTGTTCCCAAAACTTGGTCAAGGGCCAATAGGTCCCCAACACTCACCTGTGACTCATCCTGAGTCAGTCTGGTCTGAGCAATTCTGCCTCGAATGCATTGAGCTTGGTTCGAGTTGCTTCGACTTGCTGCAATTCTATGACCTCTTGCTAAGTAAGTCCTGGATCATTGCGTCATTTATTGGCCCTTCTAAGCGTTGTTTTGCGGTGATGAAAACCTATTCAAGCTCTACTCCCTGGCTTTCAACTTCACTAAATAGTTGGTATGCCTTTTCTTGCACTGGTTGAAGTCGTTGAGAGACTTCCATCACTTTTATTTGGATGGCATGGATCTGTTTTTGGGAGGTGCGCTGCTCGTGAAACCTCTTCATACTTTCGACTGGTGACAAGGCCTTCATCTGCGCCTGTAAGATGTCTATGTGCTTCTTCGCTTCTTGGAGCTATGACTCCAATACCTGTAACTCTGGATTCTCTGTGAGGTTTTAATATGTATGAGCACTCCTGGAGCTCATCTTTTTTCACTCCAAAGAAAGGGATTTTAATCTTCCAACTGCGCTGCGGGCAGTTGCCTCCCTTAGGTCTCTTATTTCTTGAGGTGTCTCGGGTACAGTTTGAAGTTCCAGATCTGTGATGCGCTATTGAAGCTATTGGATTACTTCTTTGAGTTGCGCCACCTACTGTGGGACTCATTCTTTAGTTTTCACTTCTATGACCATCACAGAGTGAAGTTCACTGTGAACCCTTTCCCGTACTTCGAGTTGTTCTGCGAGAAACTCTTCCTTTTTTTTCTGTAGTGTTGTTTTCTCTTCATGTCATTTTTCTTGTAGAGGGAGATTTTCCTTCTCTGCAGTACTTCTGTGGTCCTCAAGGTTTTTCTATACTTGCGCTAAGGCCTGGGTGTCTTGTGATGTCTCTTCTTGATCTCGTCGAAGGTGATCTTCGACTGTGTCAACAATCCAATGTAGTTGGGATGGTTCATCACCTATCACTGGTGCTCCTGATGGTAGGGGCACAGTGGAAACTGCACATCTAGACTGTATTTCTTGATGTACTCCTTGAATCTCATCCCTAATGTGACTGAACACTTCCTCCTTCTTAGCCTCCTTCTTTTCTGCTATCTCTAGCGAAGTATCATTCAATGCAACGACTATGAAGTCAAAGTCATCTGAAGTGAGAACAGTCTTGAACTTGGTTCTAGTTTCCTTATCTTTCTTCCTGGATGAACGTTTTGGAGGGGTAACCTTCCTTTTCTTTGAGTGATCCTCCTCCTCCCTAGGCGGTGTAACTTCACCTCTATTTTTCTCGACTTCTGTGCCACCTAGCTCTCCACCATCACCTCCCTTCTTAGGTGAGAATGAAGTGGTCTTCGTAGAATTACTATTGACATCTTTAACTTCTTCATCTTTCTTGGTCTTGCTTGGTCCAAGGGTATCATGCACAGGTTCTGGACTATCTATGTCAGAAATCTCCACAGAGTTTGCTAAGATGAGGAGTTCTGCCAACCACTCCTTGGTGATTTATTCCAAGTCTTCTTCTGTTAACTTATAGTAGGACTGTAACTACTGCTTGTGATCATCATCACATGCTGTGATGTATATAAATTTCATGTCTGCGCTAAACTTCATCAGGGGACGAAACCTGTAGAGGTTGTTTGGAGTGATGCACGGTGTAGACTGGATTGCGATATTCAATTTATTGTAGTATGCATGGAAGAAAACATTGGATTTCCACTTCTTGTTCATATCACTCAAGTACCGCAAGGTACTGAACTTCATAGCCAAGGGTTCAAAGGGCTCGATGTCTGGGAAGGTCACACCTTCTGGAATTTCCCATGCAATGAAAACTATCAATATGAGAAGCCATCTAAAGTGGAACTCATACCCTTGGTCATGCACTTCTCTGCAGTCGAATTCCATCTAGTTCACAATATACTATTCCCAATTCATCTGTAGTCCTTCTGTGCACTTTCCTGTGAGGTCAATTGCGAATCTAGTCACTTGGGTGGGTTGGTTCTTGAAAAATAGCTTGCCTACAATCAACTAACATGAAAGGCGCATTGCATCGCTCTAGATAGAGGCTACCTTGTAACCTCATGTGCCCTTCTCGGCATTTCCATAATTTTGTTTGATTCTCTGCGCTAATGCTCTGTTTGAGGTCTTTCCAGGGTAAAAATCCTATGGTTCAGGGCCTTGCATGCTAAGCCCTGTGATCCGACTGATCAAATTCATATCCACAGTGATGCATTGATTCAACCATAAGTATCCTCCATGGTAGCAGGACAACATCAATTTCACACATGTGTTCACTTCCTGGTGTCTGTCGAAGTGTGGGATCTTCATCATGTTAAGCAGTGTGGACTGCACAAGGTTCTAGGTCCATGGCTGTGGGATAATATTCAAATTATTTCCTTTGGTATTGGTCAAGTATTTATGTGGGGAAAGCATGCTATAAGATTTCCGGTCTCCAAGGTTGAAGTCACTAAACTTTAGTGCTGCAAGCTTATCCTGGTCAACGTAAACTGCGTGCACCCCTTTTGGTAGGTACACGGTGATCAAGGCATACTCAAATTAGTGGGGTACATTATCACGGTTGATGGCACCACTCAGAGGGGATAGATAGGTAGATAGAATTCTTAGAATCATATTGGCATTAATAATGTCATCTTTGTGCTTAGTACATCTCTCATCGGCTAGTCGGGACAGATCGACTCAAGTAGTGGATGGGGAGGCTACTAGTCCTCTTGTGGATGATGCTTAAACACCCGTGGATACTCCTCTTTCCGACATGACTCTCTCAATAATTAAATCAAGCATAACTTATGTTATGGATTCTTCGACTACAGTGAGCTCGTTGGAAATACATGCTTGGGATAAATTATCAAGGTCACAATGATATTTAAACACTGCATAGGAATTAACAACAAGGGCGCGATGATCATTGTATACACTTTATATTCTTCGAGCTTCAAATTCTCAGTTGGAAAAAGTGTTCTTCGTGCATGGCACGACGATATATATAGGCGATATTGGAAATGATTTACTTGCAATGGTTATGAGCCTCATTAACTCGTGTTCTGTCCATTATGGCACGGTCCAACGGTCTAGTGGTCAGCCATCAATTCTTTTCAACCTGTTTGGAGCGACAGTTGAACGGATATATCGACCTCCAATGGCTATATTGCTTTACCATGGCGAAGTGACTCATGTTTATGTTTTGATATCTTAGCGAAGCTCCTATTTGGAAAAGTTTCTTTCTACGATGTTCCCTCTGGGGCTTGTTGTAACTTTTCAATCTTATCCCTCTTCTTACTTAGTTTTCTAGACTTCTTTCCAGTGAGTTTCATCTCAGTGGTTATTTTCCCATTCTGATTCTTATTTTCCTTGAACATAGGCACTTCATGTTGTTGAGGTTTCCTCCTAGGACTCAGGGGTAATACCTCTTCTATACTTGAGATAGATACTTCAATCTTCTGTGAGTCCTCTAATGCTCTTGTTGCTTTGACATATGAGCTTCTAGTGTCAAATTGCTTTTATTTGTTCTCATGTTCTTCAATCAACTGTGCGATCCTCCTGGTCATGAAATATTTTAACTCTTGTCTCTTACGTTATAAGACTTCTTCTTCTTCCTTATTTCTAGCTTGCTCTCCATCAATCCAAGATTTTCCTAGTAACATGGTAAATGGGGCACTGTCTTCAATGAATCTAATAATCTCAAAATCTTCCTTTGTCGAAGTTCCATTTGATGTCATAGGTATTTGAGTGAGCTTTCCACATAGCATCATTAGTTTTCCTCTGAATAATCCTATTCCTCCTAATGAAGGGATCCTATAAGGCTTCCCTATAGCTTCCCAAGTTGTTTCTAGCATAATGTTCACTTGTGTCTCTTCATCAAGGACAGAGTCAATGTCGAAGTCCCCTATTCTTGCCTCAATACATTTTTATTTTTTTTAAATCTCTGATAATCTGACATGTCGGTGGTCATTCAAGGTCTCTTTCATCTGTACAATACCTTCTCCGATTCTTCCTGGGTTTCTTCCTTTTCTATATCTACCTTAGGGTTTTCCTGATTCAGATTCATTTCTTCCAGCCTAGCGATCATTCTAGGGAAATCCAATACCTCATGGTCCATAGCTTTGCAACAAAGACAACTAGATCTTCTTCCAGGGCATTCCTTAGCAAGATGTCTAGGTATTCTGCAACTATAACAAAGGGTTAATCCTCTCTTTCTTTTAAATGATCCCCAACTCCTTTTCTACTGTGCACTAGGATCATGGTAGCTAACCTGCAAAAAAATCTTTCTAGGATCCTGCATCCATTTGTTAGTCCAAACATTCTTTCTATGCATAGGTATAACATATCTATCATTATGATTATCAGATCTATTCATATCAAACTTTCTTTTATCTATTAATTCCCTAGTTTTTAATCTATGACATAATCTATCAAACATACTTAGATCCATGCTCTAGCAACAAAAAATTTCACTTGTCTTACTTCTACAGAGCACAAAGCTTCCAGATCTAAGAACTTCTAACTATTCTTACCTTTATTAGAGAACAAAGATTACAAATCCTACCTCTCTTTAGTCAGAATTCCCTCTCTTACCTTTATTGGAGCACAAAGCATTCAGATCTCGTTTATTTTCTTCAGATCCAACCTCTTTTCTTTCAATTCAGGAAGAATATTGTGCACCAGGGCACATATTTTCGTACAAGACTTTCAGGTCATCCTTTTTGCACAAAGCTTCTTCTCCCTTAGTTCCCAGCAATCACAGTTTTAGGTCTCGACAACGAAACCATTTTTTGGCACAAGGGCAGACCCAGGGTTCAACAATACAACAACGCACCAACAAAACCCTAACTACTAGCCCTTTCGGCAACACCTGCGAAGCATATGAAGTCTCACCCAAGGTAGAGGCAGGGGTGGTTGCAAGATGCATGTGTCTTCAACCTTAGTTGGGACACATATATGTTATTATATTGCTTATAGATCACTTAGCATTGAGCATTCGTCAATATTCAACCCTTATTATACTTCGTAGATAACACAAAGCATCACAACATTCACATAGATCTAAAGTATTTCAGCACTTAACAATAGTAAAACAGATTAGATCCGGTAGATCATCACTAAGCATCTTCATACATGCCAGATTTAACATTCACACATATCTAAGAAACAAATGAATCTATCTAAATATATCAAAGCACTTAGAAAAAGAAGAGATAGGCACATTGAGTCAAAGAAAAAAGCATAACACACAGATTTACGTGGTTTACCCCCACCTTGGGGCTACATCCACCAACTCTTATTCTTTATTAGTGTCTTCAATCGGTTACAACACTAAGACATCAAAAACCCTACTTCACATAGGACAGAAGATTTGCGCAGCTCGCTAGATCCTTCTTCCTTGCGCTACAATACAAATCCTTCTATATCTTCTTAGAACAGCTTGCACTTAACTCTGCAAGCATTTCTCATTCATGCACAAAGCACTTACAAATTCTATTAGCACTTAGCCTACATCACATACATCTCTCCCTACTCCGATAGATGCCTAGATATCTATTTATACATTACAAAAGTGGGCCTAAGCGTGGGTAAACCCACGGGTTAACATCCCTTTCCCATTACATATTCCAAAAAACCCAAAAGAACCCAAAGTGGGCCGAGATCCCGTGATATTCGCTCCATCTCGTGCTCCTCCTTCGACAGGCTGTCGAAGTCCAAAAATAGGTCACATATGACCAAGTGTTCCCAAAACTTGGTCAAGGGACAACAATTAACCAAATGAATGAATGATAATTTACACATGATATGATTTGTATAACTCAACTAATTCACACTGGAGGAGAAACCAATGCACCATAGTGGTGGTATAGAGTGATCTGGACACACACTAGCAATTATTGGAGTAAACTGCCACATATTCTAGTCTCTCAAGTAGTTACGAGAGTGAACTAACACCTAGTATGAGTTAACTATTCTCTCAATCTTTAGTTAACTGATTGAACCAAAGTGAAGTGAAGAGGAGATCAAGGAATCATGAGTAATGTGATAGGCTAGTGATAATCCCAAGGAAAATGCACATTATTTGGTGATCATCCCAATGCTGAATGGTTATGATCCCAATGTGGCATCTAGACTCCACTCAAATGATCAAACTGATGTGTGTACTGAAGAAAATATTCTCCTAGCAGAATATTCTCCCTAAAATATAGGAGACTGAATAATGACTAATAAACATAGGGAAAACCTTAGGAAAAAAGAATCCTAGGTGTGTGTGAAGTATCTCCAACATCGTGGACACTTTGCACCTATAGAAACAACAAATAGAATTTTGAGAGAAGGTTATTATTGGCCAACTATTTTTAAAGATTCATATGTGATGATAAGAAAATGTGTTTCTTGCCAAAGGTTTTCAGAGAAAGTGAAAAGATCAGCAATGTCATTGCATTCCATAACAATTGAATATTTTTTTTCACAGTGGGGACTAGATCTCAGTCGGCCAATTAATCCTAAGTTCAATAAAGGCCATTTTTATATTCTTACTGCAACTGACTATTTTACCAAATGGAAAGAAGTTGTAGAGCTCAATAAATTTTATTATGAAGAGCTCATTAATTCCCTCAAAGAAAATATTCTATCAAGATTTGGAATTCCAGATAAGTTTATTAAAGACAATGGATCAATATATATATATTTTTTGTTATTTTTTCTATGACCTGTGGGACTAACCTGTGGCTAAGAAACCGTGACTCAGAAGCATCTAAGCCGTCAAAATCACCCGAGGATTGCACCAAAAGATAGCATTGGATTATCACCATACACACTGGTATATGGGAAAGAAGCAAATATACCAATTCATATGGAACTAAATGCCTTATCATATGCTCTGAAGATATAGAAGAAATTTCTCCTTTACAATGAAGCTATAATTAGTTGATGCATATGGAGGAACAAATAAATTATGCATTGAGGAAAATAAACCAAAGACAACAATCCATAAAAAAATATTTTGATCAAAGTGCTTCAGTCAAAGATTTTCAAAAGGGAAATCTAATATTATTATGGAATAAATCCAAGGGAAAACCCTCTCTACATATGAAATTCAAAGCATTATGGATCGGCCCCTATATGATTTAGAAATTCTTGGGATACAATTCTTATTTTCTCAAGGATATGAAGGTAACAGTTCAAATGTTTCCAGTTAATGGATAACATCTTAAAACTTTCTTCGCTTGATCAATATTTCTATTACATGTATATAGTTTTTTTATTTCCTATACATATGTTTCAAATATTCATTCCCTAAGATATTTCTCATATTGACTCCATACCCAATGGTCAAGATTTTGGATTCTCAGTAACCCACAATGGGTTGCTATCCCAAAGTTGGAGCTAATTGTTGATCCTAAAATTCACTTATTTTATAAGTCTCTCTCTTGTATATCTCATTTCCCACACTTAGAAAAAATTCCATGTCTCGTGGGTTCATAAGTCTTTTGTTCAAGATCCACCCCATCCAAAATGCACCTTTCATCTCCGCCATATCCATTTTTCACTAACACTTAGTATTTTCTTGTGCTATTCATGGAACAACAGGTCCATGGGTTGATTACATATTTTCATCCAAATCTAAAGTTCTTTGTTACCAAAATGCACTCCATGTTTCTCGATCCTCACATTTGGAGCCAGTTTTTTATCCTAAAATTCACTAAGTATATTATAAGTCTCTCTCTTGTATGTCTCATTTTGCACACTTGGAAAAAATTTCATTTCTCGTGGGTTCATAATTATTCTGTTTAAGTTTTTCCCCATAAAAAAATCACCTTTATTCTCCACCATATCCATTTTTCACTAACACTTAGTCTTTTCTTGTGCTCTTCAGGGAATGGTGGGTCTGGGGGTTGATTACATATATTCATCCAAGTCTGAAACTCTGTGTTACAAAAATGTACTCCATGCTCTGCGATCCTCATATTTGGAGCAAGTTGTTGATCCTAAAATTCACTAAGTATTTTATTAGTCTCTCTCTTGTATATCTCATTTCCCACAATTACGAAAATTTTCATTTCTCACGGGTTCATAAGTCTTTTGTTCAAGTTCTTCCCCATCCAAAATGCACCTTTCTCCTTCACCATATCCATTTTGCACTAACACTTCATCTTTTCTTGTGTTTTTCATGGAATGGTGGGTCTACGGGTTGATTATGTATTTCCATCCAAGTTTGAAGCTCCGCGTTACCAAAATATACTCCATGTTATGTGATCCTCACATTGCATTGTACTTCAAATTTTTCAATATTTTACCGTGGGTTGAGTTACTATTAATCTAAAATACTATTTTATGGTCTTAAGGTCAACCTTATGAGGATATGAATCCCCCTACATTTTTAGAGAGGTGGTACTCCTCTTGTTATTATAATTCCATGAAATAGGATAAACCAAAGTATGAGAAGGACAAAACTTAATATTTACATTCACATTCAAAAGAAAAAAAATACGTGAGATTGGGACTAGGTATTTTAAAAGAAACTCATATGTACAATATTCACAATGTAAATAGATAAGATGCACATAAAATATAAGGGATTGATATATCCATCACAACATTCATCAAAAACGTGAACAATGCCCACGAATAGAGAGAACAGAAAATGGCCACATATAGAAGAGAACTTTAAATGATCATTCCATAAAGCACCAAAAATATTATGATGGATAAAAAATTTGGAAACTCAAGCTTCTAAATCAAAGTCTTTGAGAATATAGTAATGTAATATCCCAAGTATTTCTCTTGGAGTCTCAAAAATAATAATGAATCTTTAAATGCAAAGGTAAATGTCTTTAAAGAAAATAAAATGCATTCACCCTTCAAAGTGGACTAGGATGGGGCTCTGTCGGACCATGAAGTGAAAATACCTAGAAGATAAAATAAGGACACCAAAGAATCATCCTAAATTCTACATAATACTAAGAAAATAAAGGTAGTGTGAGAAATGATTGTAGCAGAAATAGATGTCAAGAAAACTAAAGGATAAAGTTGTTGTTCAACTCAATGTGATGGATAAATATCATAAAATTTTATTTATTTGAGGTAGTTCTTTTGTAGATGTAGGTTGAGGCTGAGTTGGCATAACTGCTTCAACTATTTCTTGATTTTCAAGTTCAGTAACTTTGATCAACACGTCCTTTAACCATTCCAAAATGTATTCTCTTAAGGGAGAAACAATGGTCTCATGCTTAGCTTTTATTTCAAACAAATCATTTTCCAATTCTTTCATGTCTATATTTAACCAATGCAATGTGTCATATACTTCGTCATTTCTATTTATATACCTAACTAATCACATTTCCACTTCTTCTTCTGTAAACTCAAGTATCTCGGTGAATTCACTCTCCCATGCTACCTTTAATGCATTTAGTTGATCTATTAATGCTTCCTTTGATAAAAGCATTGTATCCTTTAGTAAGTTAGGGCCATTCAATTCCTTTGTGAGGTCCATAAGTTTGAAAAACAAATCACTCATTTTATCCCTTACGATGTCTAACTCATTCATCATTTCCCTCAGAATTTTAATTCTTCTCGACCAACATGCCCTAGTTTGCTTCATTCGGGTACTCAAAGGGAGGTTTTGTTCTCGTCTGCGGATATCAGTTAAAATTGAAATTTTGGCAAACAATGTGCTTAAAGATTCTTTGTAAAACCCTTCTTCATTTTCTAAATCCTTTTGTAAATACTCCTTGAGATTGATGATTCTTGTTGAAAATCTAGTGGTACTTTGGGCCAAGTTCCAAATTTCTTGAATTAAATCTATTTTCTTTTGAATTGTGTCCTTGACATATTTCCTCATTGCTTGTAGCAAGATAGACAAACCTTTACATATATTGTTATTTTATGGGATGTTTTTCAACACAAGTGTTAGTTACATGGTACTCAGTGGCCATGGAAATAGAGGTCATGGAATCAATGCCAATTCTAATTATTTTATTCATTGTTTCATTTCAACATTCTCTTTTTCCATGGTGTTAATAGATTGTTTCAATGCTTCACCAATGGCACGGTGGAAGTCTGCAATTTTAGTTAGTGCAACACCATCCAAATCAATCATCGATTTTCATTTTTCTGATGTCTTTCTGTTTCTTTTGTTAACCTTTTCTAATAGAAGTTTCTCAGAATACCAATTGTAGGTCACATGATGAAATGTACTCTTCCTTGAAGATTTATGGTTCCTAGGTAATTAAAGCATCGAAAATTTCCCTAGATTCCAATAATATTTGTTTGGACCAGTTAGATTCTTCAAAAAAATCATCGACATCCATGGCTATATGGTTTTGTTAGTTCTCATGTACGTCTATCTCTATTGCTTGTATGTATATTTTTATTTTCAAAGGAGTGTATACAACGTGGGACTTTTATGGATTTTTCCTTGGTGGGTTTTATCACCACCATCATCTAAAACTCCTTGTGATGATTTCCTTGTTTCAATCACATTACTTCTATGTTTAGTTCTAGATGGAGTGATTTTCTGAGAAATGGTTGGCGAATTCAAGGTTTTGTCTACTACTTCTCTACCATGTTCCATTATCTCCTTTGAAACTTAGTCTACTTCAATTTTTGAGGAATTCAAATTATCTCCTTCTCCTTCCTAAAACTACTCAATTTTAGTGAACAATGATGAGTGGGGCCAACTAATTCCATATGTGTCATGAATTTATCATTTGGGTCGAACCCTGAAAAAAATTTAGCTTCTTTTAAATGAAGTTGGAAGATGGTTTACCAGCTCATCAAGGTGGGTTATATGCTTGAAAATAAATTCTCCAATCTTCCAAGGTAAAGGAATGAATTGCTTTTTCTTTTTCTCATGGAATAAATGAGCCCAAATCTGGTATTGTCAACACAATTCCTCAACAAAGATCTTATCAGATACATAAAATGGGAGAATGAAGGGGTTTTCTTTACTCATGTATAGCATAATAACAATAAATTCTTCAGAAGTCTCATAAATTCCTTTCCTGGAGAGAAAGGTGGAAGCATCAAGAGTTACTCTCATTGTATGAGGGCCAAAAATTAATTTTTTTGTTTATGGAACAAAATTATTATGAAATGGACAACAATTGTATTGAGCCTTGTGTTGGTAAAGGACTGAATACCATGCAAAAATTGGTTCATTTTTAAATTCCACATTCCTTTCCCTTGGAATATCTTCAAACACATGGTCATAAGTAATGACGCATACAAGATAAGAAGTCATGTAAAACTTCTGTGTCTTCTTTAATTTATTTAGTTGGAAGGCCACTTCACTTGAAATCTTATAACCCCAATCTATAATGGATTTCTCTTGTAAAGAAAAATGCATAGTGTATATTATATTTCTGGAAACTTATGTTGTAGATTCAAGACCAATGATGAGAGAAAACAACCATGCAAACCCTTTGTATGGGTATTTCAGCGAAGTTACCTCAATTTCAAAAATTCCAAGATTGTTGTCTGGGTTGGCCAAATAATTACTTAAGAACCTATGACTTCCTTGATGGTGTTTGAGAAATTTATCAGCTTCTTCATTTTTTAAGCACATGGTAGGTGTTGGCAGTCGCAAAATTCTAGAGAATGATGATGGATCCAAAGAAATAAGTGCTTGACATCCTTGAACTTGGATTATCCTTCTTTCAGAAATAAATTTTTATGCGCACCATAGAACAACCTCCTTGAGTTGAGTCACCTTTGGAGCGCAACTTGCTAATATTATGTTTGAGGTCCAAATTAAGTTTTTATCCTTCTCATCCAAAGAGAGATATTTGTAGTAAGTATATTACATCGACCACTGGAATTATTGATTCTCACACCTAATAATTTTTAGTGTGTCTCCATAATACAACTGCCTTTTCTTTCTAGACATGCTCTTCTATATTCTCTGGATTTGGAAATAGGTGGAATTACTGTTTTTTTTTACACCTTGGTATTTAATTTATTCCCACTACATAATTTTCTCCTAATTACATCAATGTGAATCTCTTATTTAATGTTTTGACGAATGAATGAATAAATTTAATTTATTTCAGGTTCTATAGAGAACTTGAAAATTTAATAATTGCTTCATGTTTAGTTATGTGGTGGATGATGTGGTGGGGATAATAAACATGATAGGGAGTGGTGATGTGATATCATGGTGAAAAAAAAGTGTCAAGTATGGAGGTGTGATATGAATGATGGGAAGTGCTAAGTGTAGAACGTGGATCTGCCGACCCATAGCATGACCATGCAGATTGATAAAGAGGCCTTCCCTAAGACTCAAAATACAACTAAGTATGGGAAATGCCCATTTTTTGGGTTGGACAAGTAAAGAGGCATTTGTTATGACATAGGATTGTGGACTTGTAGAGATGTGAACTTGCGGACCTATGGATCTAAGAAAGGCTTAAGTGATGGCAAGTATTTATGCAATTTTGGAAAACGACTAAGTATAAAAAAGGGGTGATACGTACACTATGGGGAATGTGGAAGTAATGGGTGTGTTTTGTAGGTGGTGGGACTTCAGAGTTGTGGACTTATGGATGTAAATAGGAAGACAAATGAATATTTATGATCCATTTCTTTGAATTTGGCTAAGTGTTGGGAAAAGAAAAAAATAAAATTTGAGCTAAGGAGAAGAAAGTATAAAAGACAAGAGAAGAACCTTATGGGTAGTGACATGAACAAAAATTGACCATGGATGTGGATCAACATGTAACACCCCATTTTTAATCCCTACGAAATAGAATGCATTATGTAAATGTGACATTAGGTTGGTGAGCCAGTAAAGTTGAAAAAGGGCTAGAGTGCCTAGGAAATGTAATACTTCTATACACATTAATACAAATACATTGTTGGTTGTAAGACAGACAAGGACAAGAGATATGGGGCTATGATTCCATGAGAGAGGGGGCTTAAGAGCCTAAGTATTTTTATTATATTTTATTTGGCTATATTGACTTTAATTGAGAAAAGTGGTTACATGGGATTCTTGGGGGGAGGTCATGTGGTTCTTGATTTCATGTAATTAAATCAACCTTCTCTGTGGGATATTTTGGGGTTGTTCTTTGTTCTTCTCCATTCACTCTTACACTCTTCTCACTCTCTCATTTTTAGTTTCTCATTCTTGGTAATTCATGTGTTATTGGGTTGGGCATGGAAACAAATGGCTAGAAGAGGAGAGTTGTTGCTAGATGGTTGTAATAAATTATTGATCATTCCAAGAGGGAATGGATGCCTATGTGCATGAGATTGATGGCAGTTCAAAAAGAACTGTCCACAATTGAGAATCCTTGGAGCTTCCAGTAGGGATATATTTTGACTAGTAGCACCGAAGCCCTGGACAGAAATGGAACAACTTGACAGACTGTATGGAAAAGAAAGGGCTTGTTTTTTTGGGTTATGCAGGTTGAAGGGGAAAGAGAGCTAGAAATTAGGATTGCTATGTGGTTGGGAAAACCTGAGAGCTTGTTAGCTAACTAGTGTGTTTTTATATTTGGCCTTAGACTTGTCCTTGTGGATTAATAGCCCTGAATCAGGGGTGGCATTCTTGTTGAGAGTGAATGAACAACAATGTCTATGGTTGGGAGGAACGTCCTTGATCTATAGCCAGTTGATGAATGTTTACTTGAAAAGATAAGTGCTCTCTGTGTTTTATGTATAATGTATATTTTATTGTGTATTTAATTATCTTTGAGATGTATTTATGTGTGGATAATTGTTGGTTATTTTCTATGCATGGCACATTGTTCATTTATTTCATGTTCTAGAATAGATCTTTATTAATGCATGTGAGTCTTTCATGCTTATTTTCAAATTAATTATTATCATAATTCAAAATTAGTTTTGAAGTGTTTAATTTGTAGCATGGCCAGCCTGTGAGTGGATGGGTATGTTATAGATTGGTATCAGAGATTATGGTTCAACACTGGACTTGTATAGGCCAAAACTACTGTGAATTTGACAAATTCATTATTGCATATTTTTCTATGATGAATTTGGGGGTGAAACAAAGAAGAAAATAAGTGAAACCCCCAAATTACGAGCAGATTTAAAATTTCATTGCTTAAGAGTAGTCAAAGAAGTGATTTATGGCATCGATATGCAGTTGCATAGTTGAATTCAGCCTTGGAAGTTGATATCTTGTGAGTTTCATGGTGACTGTGTAGTTTTTTGGAAGAACGACCTAGATTAATTTGACCTAGAGAATCAACGGTTGAGATTCAGTTGTAGAGGATATGAGCAGGGAATTCCTAAAAGGCCTTCGAGAAGGAAGTGTCAGAAAATACTTTGGAGTCGGGTGTGAGGTTGAGTCCGAAGGGAGGAGTTTGATGACATGATCCTGAAAGAATGAGAGCCATTGGATCAATCAAGATCATTCTCAACCATATACATCTTGAACGGATGGTTTCAGAAGGTTTGGATTCGGACATAAGTTTGAATTTCGAAGAAGAGAAGCCCAATGGTAAAAACCTAAAAGAATAAGAGTTGTATGATGAGTCAAGATCATTCTCAGCCATCAAATCTCGTGGAGATGTTCTTTCATAAAAGTTTTTTCGGAAGAGATCATTCAAAAGAGTCACAATGAAATAAGTTTGACTGAGGTAACCAGTGCACATTTTTGGATTCTAAGATGATTGTGGTCATTGATCGGGATGATTGTGGATCGTCTAATCTATCAGATGAACATGTTTCCTTGGGAGGGTTGAGGGCATAGGAGAATGCAACATAATCCACCATGTCAATGTGCCATGTCATAGGACATGTCAAAAAGGGCGATCAATCATCTAGTTCCATGTAACATTTGAATGCAAGTTATTGGAAGGAGGTTGTCGGAGGGTTCTTTCAAGAGTTTTTTTTATGGTCAAGTCTGATTGAGTGAGTCTGATATGCTATCAAAGATCGAAGTTCATAAGGGTTAGGGAGAATGGAAAGTTGTTTCCTATGATATATTTCTTCTGATGATATGATTCTAATAGTGTTTCAGACTACAGATTTCAGAGGGACCCACGTACCCCGCCAATTGAAGTTTAATATGGATGAAGTTCGACAGAGCCAATTCGATAGAGTTTCGAACTATGATTTTTGGGAGTTCATGTAACCATGAATTTAAGGTTTTTTGATGGGAATAGATTTTGAAGAATATCAATGGTCCAAATCTCTCGTGATTTGAGATCGACGGTGAATATTGGCACATAGGAAAAATTGTCCATCTGTTTCCATTTTCATATTTTGGCCATAAATGGAGCACCTTACATCATATTGGGATTAACATTATGGTTTTTTTCAATAGATAGGCGCTCTACGGAATTTTCATAGAGGTCCCTTGTTCAATTTTGGTTTAATTTTTCAGAAATTGCAAAATAGTGGGTTTTAAAGATCTAGGTCCAGATCATTAACAAAGGTCTAGATTAAGCCAAAATTCATGGAGAGAGTCTAGAAAGTAGACACATAAATAACCCACAAAGTAACTGAATAAATCCTAAGAGGATTGGAATAGGGATGCTAAAATATGACAAAATCCACTATTCTAGGCCACTTTTGGGGGATATTTTAGATTTTCGAAGGAGGAAAATTGACCCCAGATCAAAAAAATGAAAAATTTTATTTACTCGGCATTTATATACTCATCAAGACAAATAACTTTGATTTAGTGAATTTTTTTCCAAAAGTGCATAGATTGAGAGATAGCCATTTTTGCTACAAATTCAAAGTCTGGAAAAGGGGGTGAAAAAGAACAAAGTTGTCATTTCCAAATTGATGCAATTTTTTTACTAGAGCATCAGATTTAAAATATGAGAGTTTTTATGAGTTCCTTGTCATAATTTTTTTCTATTCCTTATATAAACGTTTCTCTAGTTCCTGACATATTTTCTTCTGCAGTTCATTGAATTTGGCATTTCAATAAAATTACACCAGTGGAGAAAATGCACAAAAATGGTGAAAATGAATTTTTCAAGAAGCCATAACTTTCATCTCAGAGATCGTATTGGGTCATGAGTACAATCATTGGAAATATGATTCATAGGAGGATATCTGGGAAATATTATAATTTGGATAATTGTGATATAAATCTTCATGAATTGAACATAAAAATGACATGTAGCCTTAATTGACATTTTTTTTTATGATATGTATAATTATAACAAAAATGGTTGTTTGCATATTTACCATAATTAAAGGTATAATTGGATAAATTCAAGCCTAGGATTGGATATTAGGGTCATGGAAGAATGACATAGCTTGTAGAAGTTGGATGAGGAAATAAAGAGCTATAGGGAAAGTAATGAAAAGTGAATAAATAACTCAAGAAGAGTGGAACAAAAGTATTAGTCAACAAATATATAATCTAAATCAATTTCAAGTATAAAATAAATAATCCTCACATAAGAAATGAAGCTAGTAGGTGAAGAATGTCATGGGAATAGAAAGAAAATGTAAGACTCCATGGCCTTGAAGGTAGAGATGTGTAGATAGTTGCAAGCTTGATGTGAAAGAGAACAAGTAGCTTAAGGGGTGATATGTGAATCATCTCTATGTGCCAAGCATAGGGGTTCTTGGGAAGGATTTTTTAGATATGACTTAGCTACTTGTATAAAATTACTCAAAGAAATAAATCCACTTATGATATCAGAGTTCAAAGTGGAAGTAGGATACCAATGCAAAGAAATTAGGGATAGAATAATGAAGGTTCTTTTTCTTAAAATGTGTTTGTTGGCATAGGGGAAGACCCGAGGTTCAACACTAAAACAACACACCAACAAAACCCTAACTACTGGCCCTTTCAGAAACATCTACGAAGTAGATGAAATCTCACCCGAGGTAGAGGTAGGGGTAGTTGTAGGAATCCGATGTCTGCAACCTTAGTTGGGACACAAATCTGTGATTGTAACACCTTAATAGAGAACTTAGCAGTTACAATTCATCAATATTCATCTTTAGCTTATAGCACAAATAAACCCTAATAACAGAGAAACGCAGTATTCATATAGATCTAACATAATCAAGCACTAAGCACATCAACATAGATCATATCGATCATTCATTCACATTATTCATCACTAAGCTATCATATTAGATTCTCCTAAGCATGTATCAGTGCACTAAGCATTTAATCACATAAACAAGAGAACAACCATAAATCACAAAGCAAACACAACATAGGAGATACATGGTTCACCCCCACCCTGGGGCTACATCCACCAACTCTTCTTCTCTTTATTTCCTTATGTCAATCTTCTACATGCAGAGAGCCTTGAGATATTACTCCGCAGAGGAAAATATATCTATGCGCACTTTTATAGATCCTCCTTCCCTAAGTTATAGAACAAAGCCTTTCACAGTCTCTTACAATCACTTGTACTTAGCTTTGCAAGTCTCACATAGTATGCACAAAGCAATTACAATTACCACTTGCACTTAGCACCTAGCACCACATAGATGCATATCTCCTCACATCACCTAGGCTTCTATTTATACATTACAAAATCAATCCTAAACATGGGTAAACCCATGGGTTGACATCCCCATACCCGTTACATAAGCCCAAAACCCAAAAATCCCTAAAAAGGTTCTGAGATCCCGCGATCTCTACTTCAACTTGCACTCTGCCTTCGACAACCTGTTGAAGTCCCAAAAATAGGTCGAACATGACCAAGGATCCTCAAAACTTGGTTAAGGGCCAACAGGCCCCCAACACTCACTTGTGACTCATCTCGAGTCACTCTGATCTGGGTAGCTATGCTTCAATATCCTCGATCTTGGCTCGAGCTGCTTTGACCTTTTTTTACGCAAAGGCCTCCTGCTCGACGAACTCTTGGATCACTGCTTTACTGACAGGTCCTTATAAGTGCAGTTCAGCTGCAGTGATGACTTTCTCTAGTTTTTCTCCTCGTCCTTCGATATCTGAAAACAGTTGGCAAGACTCATCCTGTATTGGTTGGAGCCTCTAAGTTACTTCCATGACTTTTCTCTTAATGTTGTGGACATATTGTTGACCAGTGCACTATTCTTGGGATCGCTTCAGCTTCTCAACTGCTGACATGGGCTTCAACCACACCTATATTGTTTCTTCTTGCTCCTTCGCCTCTTGGAACTGTGACTCCAGTGCCTTCAATTCAGGATATTCAGTGAGTCACTCATAAGTCTAGGTGTTGCGATCACTTAGTTGTTTGCATTCCATGGTGAGGACCTTGATTCTTTCAACTGCGCTTTGAGCAGTTGCTTCTCTTTGATATCACACATCCTGTGGAGTGTTGGGCACTATTTAGAGTTCTAAGCCTATGATTCTCTGTTGAAGCTGTTGGATAGCTTCCGCTAGCTACACTACTTGATGCTCTATTGGTTCTTCCACTTTTTTCTCTAAGCCCGTCATAAAGCGAAGTTCTCTGCTAACTGCTTCTTTGACTCCAAGATGCTCTACGAGCAAGTTCTCTTTCTCTTCATGGATCTGTGCTTTCTCCTCCTCAAACTCTGTCTGTAGGGAATCCTTCTCCTGCTGCGCAACTCGAAGTTTCTCTATGACTACTTCTTGCACTTGCTTCAGGGCCTTTGTGGCTTATTTTGTTTCTTCTTGTGCACAACGAAGGAGAGCTTCAGTTGCATCATCTAGTCTATGGAGTTGGGCAGGCTCATCTCCCAAATTTGGTTCTTCTGAAGGTAGGGGCACAGTGGACACTACATGACTAGACTGAAGGGCATGTTGTACCCCTCTGAGTTCAACCTCGATTCTATCGTACATCTCCTACTGCTTAACTTCATGTCTCTGTAAGATTTCCTTCGAGGCATTGTTTATATCTGTGATGATGAAGTCAAATTCATTGACCATGAACACAATTCACATCGTGGTTTTTCTAGCTCTTGAATTCTTCCATGAGGTAGGTTTCATGGGGGAGATGTTTCTTTTTTTCGAGGGATCAGCCTCATCAGCAGGATCCCTAGGCGGTGTTACTTCACCTTGCTACTACTGATCTTCTTTTCCATTTTCCTCTTTTACTTCGTCATCACCTCCTTGTCCAGGTTATACTGAAGCAGTTGCATATGATGCACTGGTCAAGTCTTGTACGTATTCAGTCTTCTTCCTTCTGTTGGTTCCAGGTGTGTCATGTTCTTGGTGAGTGGCCTTCGAGATATCAAGTTCAGGATCAGACATCTCTATAGGGTCAAAAGGGATAAGGAGGTCTATTGATCAGTCCTTATTTATCTCCTCAAGGTCCTCCTCTTTGAGATTATAGTATGACTAAATCTCCTCTTTATGCTCGTCTGCTCACGTAGTGATATAGATGAAGTGTCGATCTATGTGAAACTTCATGAGTGGTTTGAACTTATATAGGGTGTTTGGCATTATGTGAGGGATAGCTTCGATGGCCCTCTTCAACTAGATATAGTACATGTGGAAGACTACATTCGACTGCCACTATTTTCCCATATCGCTCGAGTACCAGAGAGTGGCGAACTTCGCAACGAGCGGCTTGAATGACTCAATGTACAGGAAGGTCTCACCTTCCAGAATCTTGCAAGAAGTAAACGCTATAAGGATTAGGAGCCATATAAATTGGAACTCATGGCCCTGATCCTAAGCTTCACAAAAATCTAATTCCATCTAGTTGAATAGGTACTTCACCCAGTTCACTTGGAGTCCTTCTACACATTTCTCGGTGAGGTCAACAATGAATCCTTTGACCTGTGTAGGTCTGTTCTTCCTCACGATCTTTCCTATGATCAACTGGCATTCCATGTGCACTATGCCATTCTATATGGAAGTTACCTTATAGCCTCGCATCCCCTTTTTTGCATCACCATATGTGTCTTTGATCCTCTGTGCCAATGTGCGATTTGTACCCTTTATTGGGTAGAATTCATGTGGGTCGAGTCCCTGCATTCTCAATCCGGTGATCCTATGGATCAACGTCGGATTGACTGTGATGTGAGATCGGAAGAACATTCGACTGCCACTATTTTCCCATATCGCTCGAGTACCAGAGAGTGGCGAACTTCGCAACGAGCGGCTTGAATGACTCAATGTACAGGAAGGTCTCACCTTCCAGAATCTTGCAAGAAGTAAACGCTATAAGGATTAGGAGCCATATAAATTGGAACTCATGGCCCTGATCCTAAGCTTCACAAAAATCTAATTCCATCTAGTTGAATAGGTACTTCACCCAGTTCACTTGGAGTCCTTCTACACATTTCTCGGTGAGGTCAACAATGAATCCTTTGACCTGTGTAGGTCTGTTCTTCCTCACGATCTTTCCTATGATCAACTGGCATTCCATGTGCACTATGCCATTCTATATGGAAGTTACCTTATAGCCTCGCATCCCCTTTTTTGCATCACCATATGTGTCTTTGATCCTCTGTGCCAATGTGCGATTTGTACCCTTTATTGGGTAGAATTCATGTGGGTCGAGTCCCTGCATTCTCAATCCGGTGATCCTATGGATCAACGTCGGATTGACTGTGATGCGTCGGTATATCCAGAGATAGCCTCCATGGTAACATGAGAGAAGGATATTAACACACACGTTGACCTCCTGGTCCCTTCCAAAGTGCAGTATCTTCATTACATTCAAGAGTGTGGACTGCACGAGGTTCATAGTTAATGGTTGGGGGATGATTTTTGAGTTCTTCCCCTTCTTCCTGGTCAATTACTTGTAAGGGAAGAGCATACTATGTTTCTTGCGGTCTCCTAGGTTGAATTCATTGAACTTCAACATCGCGATCTTATCCTACTACATTCTAACTACATGTATCCCCTTTGAGAGGCACACAATAACCATGGTGTAATCAAAGTCCTTTGGGACACTGTCACAACTTACCATGCAAGCCAAAGGTGGGAT
>CBVK0105738236.1:0-14021 GCA_900067695.1 Picea abies
CTTTCCCTACACGACGCTCTTCCGATCTCACCCACACCCAACCAAGAATTGCGTGGTCGCCATAGTCAACTGAGACAAAAAACACGGTTTTCCCAAAACAGGTGACAGATAGACGCTTCAGCATACCAAGGCTCAGCAATTACGAGACACTTTGGTTTTCTCCACCTGCAACACAGGACGACATCTTGGTTCTAGTTTTGGGAATGCCTAAGGGTACACAAAGATTCAAACAGAGACTTCACACGGTTCAGGTGATGGATCTGAGTATGAACACCAGACAGAGGTCACTCATGGACACTTGCCAGTTCTGACAGAGGATCGAGAAAGGACTCCCCGACTCAGGTGATGGATGGAGGAATGCCCGATGAACCCACTTAGATGCAACCGTCCACAGTATGGGAAGCCAACCCCCAATACGACTCACTTCTTAGGTTAAATTGCATGCGCTTGGGCCGACACACGTCGCCCATGAGGCTGCATGCACTTCATCAGCTGGTGTGCGCTTTTAGGCACGCGTTCCCCCTTCCAGGGATTTGGTATCAAGGAAACATGTTTCACACATCATTTTTAGAATAATAATTTTATATTATTCTCAAGGGTTTAAGCCCCCTCGGCTTAGCCCCTCTTCCTACATCTCAACCCCCTCTTCCTTACCCAAGCTTTGTGGATGTTTAGTCCCCCATCACTCATTCATCGTGGTCGGTCCACACGCAGAGATGTTTTGTATTAATACTGTGCATAATTACATGTACAAAAATCAGGCTCTTGGTCTTCAACACTTTGGCTCCCTGGCCTAATAACACATAATCCCACCAACTTATATAAACTTGGCTCACCAGCCTATAAAACATAATTATAGTTCATAATGCAAGCTTTATACTTCATAGACATGATTTACAACAGGGCTCGACCTTGGGGACATTACACCATGATTGAAAAATCCCCTTTGTTATTATATACCCATGTGTATAAGTACAACCACAATTTTTACTCAATAAAATTTAACCATTTGGATTTAAAAAAAGTGCATATGACATGTGATTAATGTCACTAAAGATGTAGATATAAAGTTAAGGAAAAAAAATAGAAATATAGAACTTAAGAGGTGATCATTAGATGAAGGTGAATTATCCTAGACAAAAGGGATACATTATGTGTTGGTAGATTATCCTAACTAAGGATAAGTACTTCGGGTCAAGAATGTTCATAGGAAAATTAAGTGAATACAGGTAAAGATAGCTTTAAAGGGATTTTCACTAGGAAAATTTTAGGAGACCATTAGTATCTATGGCATGTTCAATGCAAATTATGTTTAGGATCTCTATATGGAATGAATGTAAATTTTGTGTGTAACATGACTAAGACTTGGTTGGAGGCTTGATTATAGGTCTTGATATGGTTTATGGCGAAGGTTTAAGCCCTAATTGTCGAGTATCAAATCTTATATAAAAGCTAGTCATCTATAATTGGTAGGGTTACCAATTAGATATCAAATCTTATGTAAAGTTAATCACTTATAATTGTAAGGGTTATAATTATTAGGTAAATAATCTCATCTAAAAATAGTCACCTCAATAATTGTTAAGTTTAAGTACATATATGTATATGTGCTAATTTTAAGGTGATTTATTTCTTTTGTGTCTAAAATTTGTATAAAGCTTGTTTTCTTTATTTCTCATTTATCCAATAAAAAATATAAATATTAGAATTTAAGTGTTACTGATTTAGTTGGAAAAAAATTTCTAATCAACAAAAATTTATTATCATTAATATAATGAAATATTTTTAAATTTATTATCTTTTTCTTATAACTAAATATTTTCATAATTATATTTTAAATTTAATAATTAATAAATTAAAATTCTCAATCAAATTAACAAAATAAAAATGGATATCCCTTTTATGTTAATGAAACATGCTCTTTATATAATATCATTCCTCAAACCTCTCCCCCTTCTAATTAATGCCTCTCACATTTCTATTAAGTTGTTCAACACAACTTAGGTCATTTGAAGATATGTTTATTTCTAGTATCTTATACGACCTATCACAATTTGAAATGTGAGACCTGTTATATTAATTGGAATTTTAATATTTTAAAGATAAATATTTAATTTGTATAATTGTTTTGGTTTAAGATTTTTTTTTGTTGGTAATTATTAATAACATATTGAATATATTATTAAGGGGTATATTTTTCAAAAATTCAAGATTTTTTTATTATATTAAAGTTTGATCATTTTACTGAAATAATTATAGTTAGTGCATATGAAGTGATCTGCCAACACTTAAATTTGAACTTGATAATTTCCAAAACCCTAAAGGACCGAAAGAGAGTGGCTTTGCCAATCCATCTACAAACCTAAACCCAATTGTAATTCTAATATACAACTATATTATTGATTGTTTACATTTGTGTAGAGTTAATTTAAATCTTGTTTTATTGGATAAGACAATGATATGATTTTTTATGAATTTAAAAATTGAATAATAAAAACTAAGAGTAAATTTTTTATTGAAATATACTATTTATTTAAATATATATATTTTTAGAAAAATATAACAAACCCAAAATTTTAATTACTACTAAACAAGTTTCTAAAAGATAACTCTAAAAAACAATACAATATGATAACAATTAAGAACATCAACAAAAGATCCAACCCTTCCTTGTTGAATAGGTGGCATAAACACGAATGTAATCATATAAAGGATCCAACTTCTCATCTATAGGGCATTCCTAGTTAACATCTTTTATTTTAGGTGGATGAAGATACAATATGAAGTAAAGAACTTGGACCTATAATAGGAAACAAAGACTTCATGTAGATTAGAGGAAGCCCAATTTTTTATTATTATATCATTCATTTACATTGAACCAATCTGTTAAGTAGAAAGAAACTCCAATTAAAAAGTAGGGAGGGATGGAAGAATGTCAATGTTCATAATCTTTTGTTTGAAAAAAATGAAATAGAAATCATATCTTAAAAACTGTCAAATTGTGAAGTAGAAATATGGACATGACTAATCATATGTTTTAATATACTATTTCAACTCAAATAAGAGGTTAAACATTGAAAATCAAACATCAATTTTATCTATGTAGTGGTATAATATTAAAAACCAATCTCAAAAAACAAGTGTTCATGTAAAAATGTCTATTGTTTCAATTTGATGATTATGTAAATCAAAGATAGAAATCACCTCTAAGATACCCGTATGTAAAGGAACCGAGTTATATATTTTTTTCACTTTTCCAATATATAAAGGATCCAACTTCTCATCTATAGGGCATTCCTAGTTAACATCTTTTATTTTAGGTGGATGAAGATATGATATGAAGTAAAGAACTTAAACCTATAATAGGAAACAATGTCTTCATGTAGATTAGAGGAAGCACAATTTTTTAAATTTTATTAGATTATCCATTTACATTGAACCAATATGGTAAGTAGAAAGAAACCCTAATTAAAAAGTAGGGAGGGAGGGAAGAATGTCAATGTTCATAATCTTTTGTTCAAAAAAAATGAAGTAGAAATCATATCTTAAAAACTGTCAAATCGTGAAGTAGAAATATGGACATGACTAATCATATGTTTTAATATACTATTTCAACTCAAATAGAAGGTTAAACATTGAAAATCAAACATCAATTCTATCTATGTAGTGGTACAATATTAAAACCAATCTCAAAAAACAATTGTTCATGTAAAAATGTCTATTGTTCTAATTTGATGATTATCTAGATCAAAGATAGAAATCACCTCTAAGATACCCGTATGTAAAGGAACCGAGTTATATATTTTTTTCATTTTTCCAATGGAAGTATATGTGTGTGTGTGTGTGTGCGTGGTGGAAAAACCTATCATAACTCAGTTGTCAACCAGTGGTGAGGACAACCATTACTAGTTGATATCCACAAATGTGGGATAAGTCATCATTTTTATTCAAAGAAAACCATATCCGCTAAAATGACCCGCTTGTAGCCCATAAGGAGGTAGACTTTCGCTCTTGCTAAATACCTTAGGTCTTGGGTCATTAACTTATTTTCTTATATTCGAGGAAGATGAACTCTTTACCAATAAAAAGCACTTGTAGACCTTATTCCAAGACCAAAATGTGGTTTCAACCTAGATAATGTTTACAAGAACGTCAATGTACCTTGTGATCATTGTTATGGCTACCTCTAGCGGAGTCATGTGCTTTATAATAACATTTAACCTTAATCACATACATGAAACCAAATAATAAATACTACCTCAATTACAATTGAATCTCTTACTTAATATATAATTAAATATTATAATTTTATTTTATTTATTTATTAAAAAATCACATCATTCTGAAAAAATTATTTTTATTAATATATACAAATAATATCTTTCAACATAAAATATTACAATAAAACATGTATATTTTAGCATTGACACAATTTACTTTGTAATTAAAATATTATAATTAATTATGTGAGAAACAATTACTTACTCTAATATATTCCAAGTCTAACCAAATTACATTGACAACACTAATATATTCCAAGTCTAATTTTGTTGATTGGAAGGTCATGAAGATGAAAGCTTAAGATATGTTAATGAAAAATATTATATACATTGTTATAATTACAAATAAATTATATAATAATTTTCCATTTTATGTTATAAAGTGGGATTTGAATTCAGTTCAAATACATACAATCGTTGAAACATTCTGTCTTTTTATTTTATATCATGTGTTGTTAAACCCATTCCACAATGAAAAATAAAATTGGAAAAGACACGTGAGTCGGTGGGAACCCGTCGGTAGGTGCGAATTGATGCAGGGTCGGTCCATAGAATCTGACGGTGGTGAAACCCGCCATAGTTCTCACGTTTGAATTGAGTATGACCATGACATGACGGCCTAGAATCTGGACGCCTTAGATTCGACAATCATCTTCCCAACTAACGAGTGCAGAGAGGGGGCAGCCCCATCGCCATTGACGGTGGACCGTCATTCAGGGCTTTACAGAGCGCACTAGACTGTCAGAACATAAAGCTTGCCATAGTACTCAAGTTGTCAGATTTTCCTTCACTCCAAAATATATTTATGGTGGTCATTGAGAGGACTATCTGTTTGTAGTGACAATGATTTTTTATTTATTTTTATGAGAAATTTATTTTAGTTTTAGTATTCACATTATGAAATTTTAAATTATAGATATTTTAGTCTATATAATAAGTAATAAGTAATGGGTGCAATTATGTTACATTTGTATGTTTTTAGAGTTTTATAAAGTAATTAGGTTATTTTTATAGTTTTTATAGTGTTTTGATAAAATTAATCCTTTTCATTAAAGATCTCAAGGTCTAGGACAATTTCTTCTTTTCTAATGAGATCTATAACAAACATGACTCTTATGATCAAGCATGATTGTGATATGCTTAAGATATGAATATAAGTTGTAATGTTCACTTATCATATGGATACATAAAACATATCCTCTCCTATACTGGTGCCCACAAAAAAAACTTGAATTGGCATTTCGTTTAAAGCTTTACATTGTCATTTAAAATACTCTCAAACTCCTCCAAAGAAAAGAAGTATGACTATGACTTGATGTTTATGGTTTTTATTTTATATTTATAATATACAACCCATAAGTAGGTCATATTTAAAATGCCAAAGTATAATTATTATTATCCTCTATTGAAATTACAACTTATTTATTGGTGGTTTGTTAATTTTTGACATTGTAAAAAATTAGAAGAGTAATTTTAGAATATTTTTTATTTCAAAATGTACACTTAACTACTTTTGCAGCTTTTCATTATAGAAGGGTTGGATGAAAATACACAACTTGAAATGAAAAATAATCCTTCAAATTATTTGATCACTAATTTCCATGTAATTTAAATTTCCGAGGAGGCATATACTTCCATTATTGGTTAATAATTATGTCGAAGGCGTTCTTTTGAGGAGAGGTTCCTCGGAACCTTTTGTCGTTTGCCCACAACAAATCAACAAATGCCACATGTATTTGTTCGCAGCAAATCAACAACTGCCATGTACATCTATCCACTGCAAATCCACTTGTGTTCCTCTGAGTCTTGTAGTTCCAACCACCTGTCGATTTCTACAAATACTTCTTAGCATCCTCCACCACCCTACTGCACTGCCTTTGCAACACCTCCCTTATTTGAAGAAGAAGATGAATAAATGGTGTGCATGGTATGTGAATTATTGTCACAACACCGCCTAGATTTCAATGAAAACCATGAAATATTACACATATTGAAACCCCATCATATTGATCATATTCTAGTGAAAACTCAAACCTCCATTAACCCCAGAATGGCTCTTCAGTTCTTTAGATGGGTAGACCAACAAGAGGGTTTCTATTATAACATAAAATCTTGTGTTCTAATGCATTTTTCTGGTAAGGGAAAATATCCTCAATCCCTTCCGTTCAATTTTCCATCAATTAATTTTATGAAGTATTCCAACTTTGACCCTGCCCTAGAGCATAATGGAAAGGCACGGACATGAGCGCGGGCATGCAGAAATTGTTGACAGCTTGATTGGGAAATACAATACATATGAGTCTGAGCTTTGTTGTCGTCGAGGGGAATCAAAAACAGGATGTCCATAATCAACCCTCGCGGATCAGGGTACAATTTTTTTTTAATCCATGACCATATTCGTTGCGTTGAGTTTGTAGTAGAAACAACGATTTTTAGCACAAGAATTCCACCAAAATAGTCGGCGTGGCATTGTTTTTCTACTTAATCATTATGCTCGAGTGATTTCAACATTTCAGTGTGGAACTTTAGTCGAGATGCTTGGTGAGTGCTTTTTTTTTATCAATTTTATTTGGCTTATGCATTTTGTGAAATGCTTGGCGAGTATCATGTTGTATTGTAGGGTTTGATTTGAACAAGTGGTTACAAAGTTTTTGGATGCATGCCATGGATTTCTCTATTGTTATAAGTATCCTTTCCCTTCCCTATCTTCCCTTCAAAGGATCTTAAGGATTTTGTTGGAACTCTCGAAACATGATCATTACATACTCTCGAAGCATCCCCTCAAAATTTCTAAAGTCCACAAGGAAGATGTTGAAAATATTGCCCTGCTTGAATGTGTTGATTGATCTGAAAATTTTGGTGTTTCATCGATCTTTTATCTCATATGTTCTCTATTATGCTCCAATATCAAACTCAAACAAATTTAATACAACTTCGTGAGTGTGAGATGTTGCAAAAATATGAGGCGAGAGACTAAAAAAAATATTAGCACTGTATGCTCCTTTGACCTCATAGGTACAAATGGAACATCAACTATGCTTGGTAGAAATACACTTGATATATGCAAACTTCAAGAGAGCATTATATATTGCTAATGGAAATCTAAGCAATTTAGAAAATTGTTCCCTTGGCTTAGTTATGTGAGGAGCTTGAAGGAACTATTGGTTATTTTGTTCACGAATTGAAGTCTTTGTTCGATTTTCTTGGACTTTAAGAGTGCCTAGGATCACTATGAGAAAGTGGGTACCTTTGAACTTCATTGGCTCAAAAACAATTAAAAAAAATAGTCACAAAGATGATAGGGTGAGGTGCGAGGAGCATGGGTTAAAGTTGACTCTGCCACTGTTAGAGGCATCATTTTGTGAATGTTTGATGATGATGTAGTGGAGGTTGGAACATTGTCAACAAAAAAATAACTTAGCCTCATGCATTGTCATAAATATAATTTCTTTGGAGTCTTTGAAACTTCCAAAATTAACGATGTTTTTATAAAGGCAGAACCAAGGCTTTATACTGAAGGTCAGTTGTCAATCCTTACTGAAGTTCAATTGTCAATCCTCCAAGACAGTTGCATTCAAGGAAATAATAATGAGCAAACTTCGTGATATTTGTCAACTTGGTCTTGAAAACAAGAGTTGGGGAATTATTTGTCAGATCAATTTTAAACTAACAAAAATCAGAAAATAGAACAAATGCACATAATTTGTTGATGTTGCAAAATTTGTCCTACCTAATTTGTTGATGTTGCAATCTTTGTTCTCGTTGTTTGTTGGACCAACAACATTTCGAAGAGCACCACTTACTAGGAGAGAAATTAGGAAGTGCAATAGAATGGGTGTACAACTAATTGGCCACAACAAGGATGTGTTCAACCCAATGGAAAAACTCAACCAATTGTAACATGTCATGATCTCAACACTTTCACATGCTGTCAAATCTGTATCCAATATGAAATGCACCTACCTAGATGGAATGCAACTACCTTAGATGGTAATACTCTAAGAAATTGTTAATCATTTTAGATTTTAGGATTGATTTAATATTGAAACCATATTAACAATATAAATATCTTATTAACTTTAAATATCTTTTTAGACAATTCATTGCGGCTGAACTTTTTTCGTTGAATTGTTAAAATTGTAATTGAGCCAAATTATCTGTTTAATATATTGGGATCTAGATCACTTCTCTAGCCAATAAAAATGATGTGAGTGATTTGTTTTTTAACATTGTTTATGTTTTCTTTTTCTCTTAAACCATAAATAAAAAATTTCAATATCCATATTCAGTAAAATATTTCAATGTCATCTTTATATGTGTGTGTGTGTGTGTGTGTGTGTGTGTGTGTGTGTGTGTAACAATTGAAAGTAAAGAGTTTTCGAGATCTGTAATTCTTTCCATGTTCAACATTGAGTTCACATGTGGCATATATATAACATATAAAATGATCCATGTTAACTCGAGGAATCAAGTCCCTCAAGGTATTTTTTTTTTTAATATTAAAACAACTCTTAGGAAAGGTTTGCACCTTGAGGGATTTGATCCTTCTTGACACATGACACATATGGAGTCTATGTTGGTTATGGTATTATACCAACAATTTTTCCCTTTAGCGACATTGCCTCGGCTCTCAAGTCCTTTGTGGCAACCTTATGCCCGTAGTTTGCACATAGAACTACACTTAGCTATGATTTTTTACATTGGAATTTATACCAATATATGTTGTTTGGAGGGATCGGTCACTCATCACATCATGGTTATGGAATTGAATCAATGTGCACTTATTTAATTACTAACCACAAGTAAACTCATAGTTAGTCGAATGGTTATCCACTATAGCAGGTTTTCTTTAGGTCACTTCCCGACGCCAGGTTATCCACTATAGCAGGGCTTCTTTAGGTCACAGGAGGGACGTGAATTTAGGTCACGTTCCTTCTGTTCAATTTTACATCACTTGATTGAAGGAAGTATTCCAACCTTGACCCTGCCCGAGAGCATAATGGAAAGGCATGAACATGAACGTGGGCATGCATAAATTGTTGACAACTTGATTGGGACATACAATACCTATGAGTTTGAGCTTGTTTTTTGTCGAGGAGAATCGAACACATGATGTACATAATCGACCCTAGCGGATAGTTTTTTTTAATCCATGCCCATATTCATATCATTGAGTTTGTAGTAGAAACAACAATTTTTAGAACATGAATTCCACAAAAACAATCGGTGGGGCATTGTTTTTCTGCTTAATCATTCTGCTTGAGTGATTTCATCATTTCAACGTGGAACTTTAGTCGAGATGCTTGGTGAGTGATTTTTTTTATCAGTTTTATTTGTCTTACACATTTCGTCAAACACTTGGTGAGTATATTGTTGTATTGTAGGGTTTGATTTGAACAAGTGGTTACAAAGTTTTTGGATGCGTGCCATGGATTGCTCTATTGTTATAAGCATCCTTTCCGTTCCCTATCTTCCCTTCAAAAGATATTAAGGATTTTGTTGGAACTCCTGAAACATGATCATTACATACTATGGAAGCATCCCCCTCAAAATTTCCAAAGTCTGCAAGGAAGCTGTTGAAAAGATTGTCTTGCTGAAAGTGTTGATTGATTTGGAAACTTTGGTGTTTGATCGATCTTTTATCTCATATGTTCTCTATTATGCTTGATCCGGATTTTATGAACAGAACAAAATGAATACAGATTATTATCAAAATATACTTAACACAAAATAACATATATACATTAAAATTGGTTTCTATTCAATAAGGAAAGAAGTTGAAACTGTAAAATGCAGTGAAAAACAAGCTTGCTAGAATGGTGGTGACTTATCTCTAAGAAGAGATATGACGGTTGCACTCATTCGCTAGAATATGATTACAGTGAGGCTCTCAAGGCCTTTTTACAATAAATAGGAATGTCAAAAACCCTAGACATCCAAAAACCTAACCCTAGGAGATGAAGCACCAATAGTCATGTGGGCCCCGTTTGGGTAAGTTAGTACATCAACTTCCCGGGGTCGTAAATTTTACATACGATATTTGTTTTAGGCGCACGAGATCCCATTCGAAAGGTCTAGCTGAGGACTACACATGTTTCCTATGGCGATTCATACATATCTTCATTGTGGCGAGCCCTAAAAACGTTGTTTAGGGCCTCAAAACGGCCCCAAAAGTCAAGGACTCAAAAACTAGAAAAAAACTGTCGAACTAGAAAACTGCCAAAATGAGCCAGTTGGAATAGGTGGGAGGCCACCAAAATTCAAGTGGATCAATCCTCTCCCCTTAAGAAGCAATGGTCTCCATTGCGTTGAGTTCCCCCAATAGATGAGGAAATTTCTGTTGAATTTGGCCCTGGGTGAGCCACTTGCCTTGGTGCAGGAGCTGCCCTGCTTTGACAACTCGATAAAGCTAGATCCTTTGATGGCGAGTTCCCTTGACCTGTTCATTCACAATCTAATCATTGGATGTCTATTGTATGAGGTCGAGGTTGAGCTCTGTTGGTGTCAGTTTTTTTGTTATCTCTGAGGTGTCCAATAATGGTGGGAAATAAGGTCGAAGGATATTCACGTTGAACACTGGGTGCAGGCCAAGGAAAGGAGGAATGTTGAGCTCAAAATAATTATTTCCCACAACCTTGGTGATGGTGTACGGACCATAACAGAGTGGTCGAAGCTTCCTATGGGGTCTAGTAAGGCGTTCTTTTTGCAAATCCAACCAAACTTTGTCGCCCACCTGAAACTTATGTGGCACCCAGTGTTGGTCATAGCGCTGCTTGTACTTGTCATTGGACTTCTGTAGGATATCCTGAACCTGTTGGCGGATGTGTTGGTGATTCAGGTGGATATTGGTGGCCACCCACCTATTCCAACTGGCTCCTCTGGTCCATTTTTTTGTTCATCATATTCTTTTGTACTTCTTTGTAATCATGGGTTCTACACTTCTAGGGATGTCTGAAGCCCTACACATCCTACAAGTGGATATTGGTGGCATCTCGCCTAATCCAACTGGATTATTTTGTATAATTTCATGTGAGCACATCTTGTTGTACTTCCAGAGCTATTTTGGGGCCCTAAACATTGTTTTTTTGGCTCGCCACAGTCAAACTGTAGATAGAGTCAGAGTTTGATGATGAAATGTGTATTTCTCTGAAAGACATTTCCAACGGTCTATCAAGCGTCTAAAACGAAGGTCGTATGCAAAAGTTACGACCCCGATAAGTTGAGGTACTAACTTACCCATAGGGGCCCACATGAATTTTGGTGTTTCACCTTCTAGGGTTAGGCTTTTGGATGTCTAGGGTTTTGGCATTCATGAGTCATATAAAAAAGGCCTCTGGAGCCTCATTGTAATGATAATACTCGGACGGATGCACATAGTAGCCACATCTCTTCTCAGAGATAACTACCACCATTCAAGCAAGTGTTTCAGTTTTGTAGTTTTAAAGTTTCGGCCTATTTCATTTATTTAATAGAAGATATTGTTCACTGGATATCTGTGTTATTCTTCATATCTCTGTGTTTATTGTATTCAATCTATAATCAGTTCTTTCCACTACTAAATCTTGATCAGTGGTATCAGAGCGGTTTGCTCTTCATTTATTTTTCTTCATGCATGTCCTCGACAAGATTTGGGTATAAGAAGTTGGGACTCGAACCAATCAAGCCATTATAAGATCGGTTGTGTCGAGCCCAACAACAACCCATGGGGAATGAAAAGAAAGATGATGGAGTGGGAGATCTTATTAAAATGTTTCTCAAGGAAGCCCTCGCGCAACAAAGGAACTAAATGATGGACAACTTTGCACAGATCCTTCGATGACTACCCACAGGTGAAGCATCTTCATCAAACGACCATGCAACCCCCATCAAGGTACAAGTAAATTTTGATATTCCATTATTTGAAGGACTGATAGATGCAAATGTTGTAGATAGATGGTTGAATCTGCTCGAAGGGTATTTTTCGGTCCACAATTTTTCCGATAGGAAAAATATTACTTTTGCAGTCCTCAAGGTCATCCCCCATGTTAAGGACTAGTGGGATACTTACACTGAGCAAAGGGCCGTAGAGAAAATGCAATATTTGTTGTGGTCCCTACATGGGATTCCTTCTGAGATGCCATTAAAGAACAATACTACCCTGTTGGAAGCTACGAAGACCAGTATACCAAATGGACCACCCTACATCAAGAAAGGGACTAGACAGTACCAGATTTCACCAATATTTCCCATACCCTGCACACCAAATTGGGTATCACATACTCTGAGCGCCATCTAGTGCTCAAATACCACAGTTATTTGCATAGATACATTCAAAACAATCTTTGTAACCATATTGCTTCCTTGCTTGCATGAGTGGCTGCCATGTATTCAACTTTTGTAGTTGAGAGTGCCACTACAGCTTGTCTTTTGCATAGATACATTCAAACAGAAATGGATTTTCTGGACATCACCTCGTTGGGCATGGCTTATAGATACGTTGTCAATATCGAGCATAAATTTAAGCAGAAGAAGCGAGAGTTTGGATCTGCAAACTCCTCATAGTCGAAGCAGGGAAAAGGCAGCCCCAATCCACACAACAAGGGACCGAGCTGAGATGGTCGCTCTCAAAACAAGCATTCCAAGCCACAACACAAGAAGGGCAATGAGAAGATGAAGAGGGACACGTGAAAATGGTGTGAGTACCATAAAATCCCTTGGCACAACACTGAAGAATGCCGCTCCAAGTAGTTACTTGTGGCCGAGTTGAAGGCTTCCGATTTGGAGGCCGATTCTGATTCTGAATGAAATCTTGAAGGAGGGAAGCGGATTATCGATGTTGAACCCAATGCCACTATCACTACCACCAAAATCCAACTAAGCGAACCAGAAGAACCATAGGAAGGGGAACACCTCTTTCACTCACAGATGTGGGTAAAGGGGGCTCCGCTTCATTTCATTGTTGATAGCGGCAGTTAGAAGAACCTGATTTCAGCAGAGGTCGTCAAGTGGTTGGACCTGCCAATGAAACCGCACTCGCAACCCTACACCATCGCCTAGCTTCTCCAAGGAAGATATCTCTGTGTCAGCCAACAATGTTGTCTACCCTACGACATCAAGCCTATCAAAGATGAGGTATTGTGTGATATTTCTTCCCTTGAAGTTTGTGATGTTCTTTTAGGACAACCATATTTGTGGAAGCGTCATGTTGTGTATGAGTCTAAACCCCGTAGTGCTATTATTACTTTGGGTAGACATTTGTATATGATACTAGAGGTAGCGATGCCTACCGCTATTTCTTTAATCTCTGCCAAGAAATGTAGTAAGGTCATTTCACAAATCGGGAAGTTCGTCTTCTTTGTGATCTATGCTCACGGTAAGAAGGTCACCGCCAAATTCATGGCCTCTACACAGAGCCTCTCTTTACAGTAGGAGCAAGTGGATGAGATTGTGGAAGAATACAAATACACATTCTCCTCACCCATCGGGGTACCAACGCACTGCCAAGTCAAGCATCCAATTGATTTGACCCCTAATGCACCTCTACCTAATGGACTAGTCTATCGTTGCTCGTTGATGGAAAATGAAGAAATCATGCATCAGATCCAAGAGTTTCTTCAAAATGGGCACATCAAACCCAGCTCCTCCCTGTAAGTTTTAAACCTATGAAGTAAAGAAATGTATATAGATTCTTAAGAAAAACAAAAGTTTAAATAATGGCTCATACACAGAGTACACAAAGATTTTATACCGGAAACCCTCAAC
>CBVK0105738237.1:0-28739 GCA_900067695.1 Picea abies
GGGAAAACCTTTCTTATATTCATTATATCGAATTTCACCATTCACCATACAATATTTATACAATGTTTTTAGGTATTCCGTAGATACAAAAAACCT
This sequence comes from Picea abies, assembly GCA_900067695.1. Taxonomy (NCBI): domain Eukaryota; kingdom Viridiplantae; phylum Streptophyta; class Pinopsida; order Pinales; family Pinaceae; genus Picea; species Picea abies. Next base: position 97 of record CBVK0105738237.1, read on the forward strand.
AATCCCTTAATCCGAGATTAATTTAGTAAACCACTAAAAATAGCAAAAACCGCCCAAAAAACAAATTCTGGGCGCTGCCCCGGGCTACTGCCTATTGCCGAATGCTGCGCGTAACCAGGGGGGGGAATACCTGCCCCCCCCTGGGACTCCCCTAGGAAAGCGCATGATGAACATGACACACTAAACACTACTAAAGGGATCGTCAGACGCAGTTGTCATATTTGACGCGCCCACACACACACATGAAAAGAATATAACAGATACCCAACATTCTCCCACTTATTGTTTTCTTTGCATCCAGGGGTCCAAGGGATTATATAGTCAACAATCCAGGGCAACAATGCCCATTGTTACTCTACACCAAAAGAACTTTTCTGTGCCCATAGACTTTGTCAATGAATCTGCAACATTCTTCAAAGTGTCAACCTTTTCCAACAACACCTTCTTTTCCTCAACCATGTCTCTCACAAAGTGATACTGAACATCAATATGCTTTGTCTTCGAATAATAAGCTGGGTTCTTTGCAAGGAAGATTTCACTCTGACTATCACAATCTAATCTCACTGTTTGTTGTACCAACCCAATACCTAAACACAATCTTTGTAACCATATTACAATCTTTGTAACCATATTTCTTCCTTGCTTGCATGAGTGGCTGCCATGTATTCAACTTTTGTAGTTGAGAGTGCCACTACAGCTTGTCTTTTGCTCATCCAACTGATTGCTCCTCCAAATAGGTTAATCACATACCCACTTGTAGATCTTCTGGGATCCAGATCTCCAGCCCAGTCTGCATAAACAAAGCCATGTATGTCCAACACTCTATCCAATCCTGGTTTTCCTTGGTAGCACAATTCATAACTAGTAGTGCCACGAAGATACCTGAAGACCCTCTTTACTGATGTCCAATGCTCCTTCCCTGGTTTTGACATATACCTGCTCAAAACTCCCACTGCATGTGTAATGTACGGTCTAGTACAGACCATTGCATACATCAAACTGTCAACTACACTGGCATACAAAACATGGGACATGTCCTCTTCTTCTTCCTATGTCTTGGGAAACTGATCTACAGATAAATTTACACCTATAGGAATAGGAATCTTGACCAGTTTACTTCCATGCATATTTAACCTCTGAAATGTCATCTCAACATATTTTCTCTGATTCAACCAGAGTTTCCTGTTTGCATGATCTCTTTTAATCTCCATTCCCATAATGAAGTTAGCAACACCGAGATCCTTCATGTCAAATTTGGAGGATAACTGCAATTTCACCTCCTTGATAACATCCATGTTATTTCCTACCAAAAACATGTCATCAACATACAACACTACATAAATGAAGTGATTACCAACCTGCTTGGAATATACACAGTGATCAACCCTGCTTCTTACAAATCCCAATCCAAGGATTCCTAGGTGATTGCTTCAGACCATATAGTGACTTCTTTAACTTATAGACCAACTCTTTCTTTCCCTTCACTACAAAGCCTTCTGGTTGTTTCATGTAGATTTCTTCTTCCAGATCCCCATGTAGGAATGTTGTCTTCACATCCATCTGTTCCACTTCAAGATCAAAAGAAGAAACAATAGATAAAAGAAATCTAATAAAAGTTAACTTAGCAATAGGAGAAAAAATCTCACCAAAGTCAATTCCCTCTNNNGGGAATAACCTTTTGCTACTAACCGAGCTTTGTATTTCTCCACTTTTCCTTCTGCATTAAACTTCTTCTTAAACAACCATTTTGCTACCAATAGATTTTCTTCCAGTTGGCAACTCAACTATATCCCATGCCTCATTCTTATCCAAGGAATCCATTTCTTCAACCATGGCCTTCTTCCATAGTTTACTATTCTCTTAATTCACGGCTTCCCTGACAGTTCTGGGATCATCATCAGTAATGGATAAAGAAAAATTGGAACGGAAATCAAGTGGACTATACCTTTCCGGTTGCCTTTTATCTCTCATTGATTTCCTCAATACTGCGGTATGAGGTTCTTCTTCTTTTGCTTTCTCTTCTTTAGATGATTCAGATTTTGCATCATCCAACTCAAGCTCTATTTTCTCAGGTTAATCTTGTGTTGGTAGGAATTCTTATTTGGAAACATCTTTTACCTCTCTCAAAACAACATCTCGACTGCAAACAATATTCTTGGCTTATGGGTTCCAAAGCTTATAACCTTTCACGCCATCTTTATAACCAATAAAGATACACTTTTCAGATTTTTTATCCAGCTTACTCCTATTTTCCTTTGGAACATATACATAAGCATCACAACCAAACATTCTAAGATGTTGAAGAGAGGGTTTCTTTCTAGAACATACCTCGTGTGGATTTTTATCATCCAACGTTGATGAAGGTGATCGATTGACCAGGTAACATGTTGTACCCACTGCCTTTGCCCATAATTCTTGTCCTAACCTGGAACCAATGAGCATGCTCCTTTCTTTTTCCATCAATGTCATGTTCATCCTTTCTGCAACTCCATTCTGCCGAGGAGTGTATGGATTAGTCTTCTGCCTTGCTATACCACACTTCTTACAGAATTCTTCGAATTCATTTCCGCATAATTCTTCACCATTATCTGTTCTCAATACCTTTATTTTCTTCTCTGTCTAATTTTCCACCAGAGCCTTAAACTCTTTAAATTTATCAAATACCTAAGATTTCTTTCTAAGAAAATAAATCCATGTGTTCCTTGAAAAATCATCTATGAATGAAACATAATACATAGATTTACCTAGGGATGGAACATGAACAGGTCCAAACACATCACTGTGTATCAACTCTAAGATCCCCTTTGCTCTTGTAGCACCAGATGGGAATATTACTCGATTTTGTTTAAAATATATACAATGTTCACAAAAATCAAAATCCAGAGTGCAATTAGACATACCTCCAACCATACCTTTACCGTGTAGTGTTCGAAGGCCCTTTTCTCCAATATGCCCTAGTCTTTGATGCCATAGCATGGTATTCTTTTCTGGGACAGTATTGGTCTTGTCTCCTTCATTTCTCTCCTCAAGGACAACAAAATTGTTACACCCATTAGTATAAGTTCTTCCCAATAACTTGTATAGATTTCCACACTGAACTCCCCTCATCAACACCATTGCTCCTCGTACCATATTGCAAGTGTTCTTTCCAAATACAGTATCCACTCCTGCATCATCCATCTTGCTTACAGATATTAGGCTCCTGGATAGTTTTGGAATGTGTAGAACCCCAGGGAGAGTTATAATCCTTCCATCTTTTAGCAACAACTTAACCCTTCCATGTCCCAAATTTTTGCTGTCGAGTCATCTCCTAGGAATACATCACCATCATCATATTTTTCATATTTAGAGAACCACTCCCTGTGAGGAGTCATATGGTATGATGCACCCGAGTCGATCAACCATACATTGTGGTATGCATGTGTACTTGTAGATTCTAGGTAAACATCACCTCCTTCTTCAATGGAGATTTTCGCCTCTGTGGAAGAGGTACTATCAGATCCCTTTGGTTTTTAAACCTTCTTAGACTTGCAATCTTTCTTATAATGCCCTGTTTTACCACACTTCCAACATTTCCTCAAAGATTTTCCTGGAGAATTAGATCTACCTGTAGATTTAGATCTCCACCCTGAAGGCTTGTCGGGGTTCCTGTCTTGGGTACACCCTCTTACAAATAAATCATTTGTGCTATGTCCATCCATGCTTTTTCGCCTCATCTCTTCAGATAACAAGGATGCAACTACATCCTCATACTTCAATGTAGATTGAGTGGTACTACCTATTGCTACAACCAGATTATCCCAAGAGTATGGCAAAGAACATAACAAAGTAATACACTTATCTTCTTCTGTAATTGTAATATTAATAGAGCCAAGTTGACTTACCATGTTCTGTCACAGAATCTCCATCTTCCATCCTAAGATGATACAACTTATTTCGAAGAAACAACTTGTTTACCAGGGACTTTGATTGATACAAATTCCCCAACTTATCCCATAGTTCCTTGGCTGTAGATTCTCCCGAGACATTCAAAAACACCGAATCTGCCAGGCATAGTCGAATAATACTCCTTGCTCTTCTGTCCAACTTCTCCCAATCTTCCTTCGACATACCAGTAGGTGGTGTACTAGTAGTTTATGCACTAGTAGGTTGTGTACCAGTCATCTGTGTGCCAGTAGGTTGTGTACCAGTCGGCGGTGTACCATGACCCACACCGATCCATTGTTCTTTGTCTACAAGAAGGTCCTCCATCTTCAGCTTCCATAGCTCAAAGTTTTTACCATTGAACTTATCTATCTTGATTCTAGAAGAAATCGCCATTCCTCTTTCTGCACTCAAATCACCACTGCAAAATCTCCCACTAAACACAGGTTTATCACAGACCCAAGATAAACTTGATCTATCAAGTCCAAGCCAAAACCTCAACAAAAAAGGCGTCCCTCTGAAGAGAAAAATGAGCTCTGATACCACATGTAAGTTTTAAACCTGTGAAGTAAAGAAATGCATATAGATTCTTAAGCAAAACAAAATTTTAATCAATGGCTCATACACAGAGTACACATAGATTTTATACCGGAAACCCTCAACCGGGAAAACCTTTCTTATATTCATTATATAGAATTTCACCATTCACCATACAATATATATACAATGTTTTTAGGTATTATGTAGATACCAAAACCCTAATCCCTTAATCCGGGATTAATTTAGTAAACCGCTAAAAATAGCAAAAACCGCCCAAAAAAATAATTCAGGGCAGTGGAAGCCCAATTATAATGGTGCAGAAGAAGGATGGGACTTGGCGAATCTACATTGATTACAGAGACTTAAACAAATTCACATTCAGGAACCGGTACCCAATTCCCAGGATTGATGACCTTCTTGACCAACTCAAGGGGGAAAAGTTCTTCAACAATATTGACCTAAAGTATGGCTACCACCAGGTTCCCATCAAACCAACTGATGTGTGGAAACAACCTTCAAATCTAAATAAGGTCTATTCGAATGGTTGGTCATGCCCTTTGGCCTAACAAATGCACCAACCACTTTCACGAGGTTGATGGATGATGTATTGCGACCCTTCACCAACTCCTTTGTGGTGGTATATTTGGATGACATCATCATCTTCAGCAGAAATTGGGAGGATCACATGCAGCATATTCAATAGGTTTTGAACACTCTGCGACAACACAAGCTATATGCCAACTTGGAAAAATGATCTTTTGGCATGAACAGGGTCCAATACATGGGCTACATTGTTTATGAACATGGGGTACATGGTGGTCCAGCTAAGATCCAAGTCATCCGTGACTTGCCAACCCTGACCAAAATAATTGAGCTTCAAAGCTTCTTGGGACTGGCCAACTTCTACCGATGATTCGTGTTGGGATTCTCTCATATTTCATGGGCCATCAGCTAGGTGACTAAGGGTGGTGGTAGGGAAAAGTTCGTGTGGGGGAAGGAACAACAACAAGCATTCGATGATCTAAAGCATCGATTGTGCTAAGATCTAGTACTCTCCTTTCCCATTATGCAGTAACCATTCGAGATTGACACTGATGTATCTGACTATGTTGTAGGTGCAGTTCTCACTCAACACGGCCATTCGATGGCATACCATAGTGAGACACTCTCAAATACTGTTTGGAAATACCCCACCTATGACAAGGAAATGTATTCCATTGTAAAATCTTGTCGTCAATGGAAACATTACATTCTGGGAAAGGAGACAATCATCCACACTGATCACAAGCCTCTGCAGTTCATACAAACATAGGGGAAATTACAGAATGACCACCATCAGAAGAGGCCCACCTACCTGCAACATTTCCATATCAACATCAAGTATAAGACATGGATCTAAAATCATGTCGTTGACTGCCTCAATCGATTTCTTGTGGCTGCACTTACCACTATGCTCCATTGCTGTGGACATAAGGCATCTACGTGGCCCCAAATTTATCAGCAAGATCCAGACTTCACCACCACCTATCATATCTTGGGTACAGGTGTGACTGTCACTAATTTTCACATTCAAGATAGACTATTATGCCACCTGGGCCATCTCTGTGTTCCTACAAACGAGTGTGCAAAGTTGATCTCAGAATCCCACTACAGTCGGATGGCAGGACATTTTGGCGTGGAGAAAATTATGGTCATTCTTCAGAAACATTTTTATTGGCGAAAACTTTGACATGACATCAACAAGTATATCAGATCTTGCATTGCCTGTGCCATTGTCAAGCCAACCATCAAGAAGCAAGGCTTATACACCCCTCTTCCTACTACCGAGAAGCCTTGGGAATCCGTCTCAATGGATTACATGTCTGGCCTTCCATCCACCAAGCAAGGAAATGACTTTGTATTTTTGGTCGTTGATCGGTTTTCGAAGATGGCCATCCTCACAGCCTACAAGAAGAATATCACAGTGGAAGATACTGCCAAGCTCTTCTTCGAACGAGTGTGGGTCCATTTTGGGATATCACAAACCATCATCTCCGACCAGGACAACAGGTTCCTCAACACATTTTGGTTGAGTATCTGGTCACTGTTGGACACCAAGCTCACTAAATCCACTTCTTTCCACCCCCAAACAGATGACCAAACAAAGGTTGTCAATTGAATGATTGTGCACATCTTGCGCATGTACAACTCTAATCATCCACGTACATGTGATGAGAGTCTCGCATGGATTTTGCACTACATCTTGCCACCACATAGAAAAACTCTTCCCATGTTTAGTCTGAGTCTGACAAAGCCACCAGATTCATTGAGTGGATTCAACATATCCATCAATAGGTCCCGGAGATTTTGCAGAAATCCAATGCGAAGTACAAGCAACACCATGATCAACACAAGGTACTGCATCAATTTCAGTTTGGTGAAAAAGTCTGGTTACATTTGCAAAAGGAGTGTCTCACAGGGCCCCATAGAAAGCTTCACCCACTTCACTATGGGCCTTACACAATCACCAGGGATGTGGGTAGCAATGCTTTTGAGCTCAACACTCCATCCTTCCTTGGCCTGCACCCAATGTTCAATGTGGACCTCCTTCAACCATATTTTACACCTTTATTGGACACCTCAGAGATCATAAAATAACTGACACCAACAGATCTCAACACTGACTGCATGGAACAAGAATCCACTGATCATATAGTGGACACACAGGTCAAGGGCACTCACCAGCAGAGGATACAACTTTATTGGGTTGTCAAAGCAGGGAAACTCCTACACCAAGGCAAGTGGCTCACGCGGGGCCAAATCCAACAGAAGTTTCCTCACCTGATGGGGGAACTTAACGCAACAAACACCATTGCTTCCTAAGGGGGGAGGATTGATCCAGGTGGATATTGGTGGCCATCCACCTATTCCAAATGGTTTTTAATGTCCCAGGGAAGAGCCCCAGTTGTAATTGTGAATTTTAAACATGTCTGATAGGCTAGTGAGCCGACTTATAATAAGCTAGGAGGCATATGTGATGATTAGGCCAAGGAGACTAGATGCAAATGTCAGTGAGCCTATTATTGTATATGTGTAAATACTCATATATTTAATATAAATACATCACTACGTGTAGACCGACCATGATAAAAGATAATGGGGGACTAAGCTCCACTAGGTAGGGAAAGGGAAGGAGCTAAGAGGCTAGGAAAAGGGGCTAAGCTAGAGGGCTTACCTCTAAGGGAATAATATTATATTATTAATTCCTTAAAAGAATAACGTTTGGGAAATAAAACCAATTACCCTAAGTTCCTTTGGGGAGAGGAACGAACTCCAAGTGGAGAGGAACACACTTCATTAGCGCCATGTGTCAGCTCATGCACATGCAATTATAAGTGGGAATTATTATTGTTTTGGGATCTTCTTACCATTCTTCCTAGGCACGCACACACACATGCACTGAGCCATGAAATCCATTATCGACCTCTGAACAGGCACACACCTTTGAAACCTGCAATCATTGAGATATCTTGTGTAGTTCCTGTGAAGCCGGGCGCATCTGTATTTTCCTGAGCTCATGCTGTGTCTTAGCGGTTGGCTATTGTTGCCAACACAGTTCCTTGGTTGAGCATGGATTTCTACCATATTTTATGTCCTTACATGTTTTCGGTTGTTACCATCGCCTATGCGTTAGGAGAATGTTGTTGTTGTATTTTCTTAAGAGTTGGTTTGAAGAAGCAGGTTGTCAAGCCTATGCGTTACTCTCTCTAGGTGAGAGAGAGTTTGATGTGATTGAAGAAGCAGGTTGTTAGACCTATGAGAAACTATCTCCAAGTGAGAGAGTTTGCTTGGGGAAGTGAGTTCTCCTGGAGGGAGTCTAGTAGAAGCTACATAGCTCTGAGAATTCCTGATCTAGCCTATTGCAGAATCCCATGGAAAGGGAGTTGTAGCAACTGATGGATTGTTGGAAAGTGAATGTGTACACTCCTGGGGTGGGAAAAGCATGTGGGGAATGAGATTCTATGAGTTGTGGGTGTAAGTGACTCCTTGGAGGAAATCCTTCTTGTTGTACTGTGTAGTTCTCGTAGCCTCAACCGAGCCTAGGAATCCATTTACCTAGTTTAGTCCCAGCTCGGGGGTGACCCACTGCTGAGAGTGATGAACAATGTGGTCTATGGCTGAGAGGTTCATGGAAGGTCTGCACACAATTGGTGGTCTTCTATTAAAAGATAAGTACCACTTTTATGTTCATTTACATGCTGTGTATTTGTACATGTGTTATAATTGATGAGTAATGCCTGCATATGCTGTATGTGTAGGCTTACTGTTATTTCCACATTAATCTATCTATTAGCAGAATATGTTGTCTGTTTATGTTTATTTATATGCACATGATAATTTTCATTTCTATGAGGTAGCATGTCCTGGCCTAGGTGGCCTGGATGTGTATGATATTTCCGCAAGAATATTTGTGTGGCATAGCCTAGCAGGTTATGGCTGGGTATGCTACAAATTAGTATCTAATTGGTATTAGAGCAGAAAAGCAAAGATACATTCGTTGGTTGTGTTGCCTGACAGGGGTATGATGGTCAGGGACGTGAAAAAATGGTATTGGAGCCATGGTTTCAACACTGATCCTGGATGGGACATGTAAGTGGAAGTTGAAGCAAAATTTTCGGAAAGGAATTGTTGTCGAAATGGAAAAAATTCAAGTTCAGAGCCAAGGTTTACACACTAAACTTGGATGGGCTGTGTATCAGTAAATGGAAGTTACAGAGTGCCAGAAGGGTGTTGAAAGAATACTTGGACTGTGTTCGGAAACACAAGAGGTGTAACAAGTTTAAGAAATGGCCACAGGGAAAGAAATCACAAAATTTGTGGTGTTGGGCCATTACATCCGGGCGAGAGCGAGATAAGTCATTAGATCAAGTGAAGACTAAGTCACGACCGTCATATCTCATTGAAGGGAGATCGACAATGGGGAACCATTGTGAAAATCGAAAGAGAAATTAAAGTGTGAGCAAGTTGAGTTCCACAATCACTCTAGGGCATTAATCTTCATGATTCATTAAAACATGACTGTCGATCTTGCAAAGTGAGATAAGTGCCCAAAGGTTAAGTCGAGGTCATAGCTCTCACCCACATGTAGAGAAGACAAAGTCAACTTTGTGCATTTACTGTCCGTAAATCCAAATAGGAGATGCATGTCAAAAGATTGACTTGTTCGAGAGTTCAACATTCATGAGAAATGTAGTGTGTTGATGCACAAAATCCTGAAGTCCCAAAGTCTGAAGTTAATCTAGATCGTTTGTCGCAGGAGACGCATGTCAGAAGATCGTCTTGTTCGGGAATTCGACGTTCGGGAGAAACAAGGTATGCTAAGGTGAAATCTATCGAAGTCCGAAGTCTCAAAGTGGCGTGGCCTATTGACGTCACTAGGGATGATGAGGACACATGGGATGTGTGTAACATGGTAGTGAGTTAAGAACCTTTGTAAGATAGAAATGTAGTTAGAACGTGACATATGTCACCCCCCTGATTGGGCCACATGTTGGCTTTGTGTGTCCATCCATGTGACGCTCTTGGTGGTGGCACAAGGTAGTTAATCTTGGCGAAGAAGTTAGCCAGATCGACCCCACATAACTTTGATCACGATCTATCAATATCGGTGGTTGGGCAGCATTAGGGAGATCGAAGTTGCGTGACAGATAATTCTACAAGGCAGTCCCGCAATCCAAACCACAATTTCCCAGAAGGGGTATGTGTCAGCGTGGGGACAATTTTGGAATGATCAACAATTTACTCCAAAACCGCCAACCCATGTTCCTGAAATTTGAAAAGTATAAAGTTTGATGTGACGTTTTCAACATTTATTAGTTCAAGCATGGAAATCGTGGGCCCCAGTGGATGTATGGCGCCAGATCGTAAAGTCAGAAGAATTTCCACTCCAAAAGAAATGGTGCATGAAGGAATGGAAGGAAGAAGTTTCCGAAGTTCCATAGCGCCGAGGTGACGCAACGTAATGACGTCACCAGGGGTGACATGGAATTTTTTGGATATTAGTGGTTCAAGAGGTTTGGGATGTGCAGATGTGAAATCCTTCGAAGTCTCGAAGCTCCGAATATCCGAAGTCTCGAATCTCTGAAGCTAGGATTTCTATAGTGGGAATCAGTTGTTGGATGCTGGGAAGTTGTAGACCGTTGATCCACCCTACTTCAAGAGTTTTTCAATTCGACACTCCGAGATATTTGTTGAAAAGTTCTTTGGAAACCGCCAAAACCAGAGTCCCCGAAGCTCCGATCCACCATATATCTGAGCAAGGAATGTGGACTGTAGATCCACCATTCTTTGCACATTATCAGTTCATTGTTCTGTGATGTTTGTGACACATGGAAAAAGGGAAACCTCCAAAGTTCTAGATCCCTAGAGTCTTGAAGTTCCGGATAAGCACCTATCAACCTAGCGCTTGGTCACAACTCGTGGTCACATGATATTGGGGGCCAAAGAAAAGGGATAGTTCCCATAAATTGATTTCAAAACAAGGGGGGATTAGAGAAGGAGTCCATGGAGTCTCGAATCGTATAGACTTGTACCTAAAGATGTAAAGAAGGTCTATGTACCTTACGAGAGGATCTAACATGAGTTAGAGAATAAAATTAATCTCCATAATAAGATCACATGTGCAAATATCAACTCACAAGAAAGAATTTTTTTGGATAGCCATTAAGGTTAAGGTAGCTCACACAACTATGGTGAAAGAAGCTACAGGAGCCATTGATCTAAGGAAAGAATAGATCATGACCATCGAAGCATGAATTTAGCAAAAAACCACAACAACCGTCAGATCTAGGAGTTGTAGAGGGGGACCTTCAGATCAACATCCAATTAAGTCCCGACCATCGAATCATCACAAGTAAGATCTAAGGTGGAGAGAAGTTGCGGATATTGGGGGAATAAATAACATCCGTGCGGGTTTAACCTGCGCAATTCTCCTAGACTGTCGATCTTTAGATTTGGAAAGATCAACCGTTAGCATCGATTCCACTGCAGGTGAGCAGTTTCTATTGCGAAACTTGGGAAAGGAGATAAATGTCACACTAGTTGGGACTTCGCAATCGATCCTAATCGTATATCTCCATGTCGGTTCAAGAACGACCATCAATCCTCGATAGGAGGTCAATGCCTGAAGAATTGAGCGAGGTCATAGCCTCAATCACTTGGGTTAGAGTTATAGGTCCTTTGGGCATATGAGAAGAACTAGGTTCAACGCCTCTGTATTAAAACTATGGTAATGCGGATATTCGATCCTGTTAGTGATAAAATTTGAGAGCTAAGATGATCCTTGGGACCCTGATTTCGAGGTTTATAATGCTGTTGCAACAAAAGACTACATAGAAGGGTCTTAGGATAAGAGGTACTGCGTCAACAACCTTCTGCTCAGCACTCATAATTGAGCAAGGAAGCAATCGTGGGAAATGTCTTGGAAAGAGGATTCCAGGTATTCAGCCATAATTAAGGATTGAGCAACTCAGATCACAACAAGTGTTGGTTATTAATTACTTGTTCTACTTTATCATCTGAGTTATTGACCCAAGGTTCATGTCTTTCAAGTTTCCAACAAAATCCTCTAAAACTATCGGCCCTCCTGGTAAACCAGAAGGAAACGCAGGACGTAGAATGCATCGTGTAGTCTCACCCAAGATAACTTTAATGGGTGGATGTAAGACTCATGTGTTTACAGCCTAGGATTGAGTGCAAGATATGGGATCTCTATTCTTGACCATTTATTATAACTGTGATAAAACCTATTGTTATTCACAATTTATTCCCTCAATATTGCAACAGTGTTTAAACAAGCAATGTAACAACTCATTCATTCATTAAGAAAAACAAATAACTACTGAAAAGATGGTAAAGATATGCATGCATTCATCCCATTACATATATGTTACCATGGTTCACCCCCTCCCAGGGCTATGTCCACAAAGATTTGGCTCTAGGCTCTTTTATTATGGTAGTTCTGCATATCCAGCACTGCACGCTTACAATTATCCTCTGATGGGTAAAATCTATATGAGGCAAACTAGATCGCACCAGGCTCCTCAGCCTGCGATCTAATCCTCAGATCTTCCTTCTCTCCTCTCCTCTATCTCAATAGCTTACAAAATAGTACATAACAACACTACAATTCACATCGACTCGTACATATCTATGATCTGACAATGCAAAACCGAACTAACAAGAAGGAACCCCCTATGATACCTACGTATCTATATTTATAAATTTCAGGCTCTTTAGCCATTTACAATATATTACCAAAACCCTAACCCTACCAACTTTAGGTATTCCTCCCATGCACACATGATGTTCTTCCTTCTAGTTCTCACTTTTCTTGTGCATGCCTTCTTGCATGCATGCGTGCTATGTTTTCCTCTAGCTGTTACTTTAGTTTCTGCACACTTTCTTTCCCCACGATCGTCCTCCTTTCCACTTTGGCCTGCTGCCAACAGGCCCCCAACACTGACAAGTGGCTTGTCCCGAGCCACCTAATCCTTCTGAGCTTCCTCGATCTCCTTGGTAATAGTCTGGAACTTTTCCTTGAGCTCTATTGTTTGTGTCAGTTCCTGCACGGTCTTATCCTTGATTGTGTCCACTACTTGGACTGCCACTTCGTCGCTCAACAATCCTGCACATTCTTCTCAAGTCTATTCTATATGTGTCTTAGCTTCATTTTCCTATGCCATTACTTCTTCTACTTGCTCCTGTAATGGCTCCATTTGAGCCCAACGCTCATGTTTCTGGGTTTGCATAGAGATTAGCTCTGCCTACAAGTTCTTAATCTCCTGCATCCCTTTGACACATTCTGGGATTGGTATGGTCTTCTGCTTTTGCTTGAGCTCTTGGATCACTACATTGATCCTTTCCTCTTCCTTGTCCCACAGTTGGACCTTTGGATCTTCCTCCAACCTTTTCCAAAGCTGTGCTGCTTTATCGAACAAGTCAGTTGTTGTGCTAACCTGCAGCTCTATCTCCTGCAGTTGCACTGTTGCTTCCTACTTCCTTTTCTCCTTCACTTTTGGTGGAGTGGTGGGTATGAGTTGTTCTCAGATATTATTGATCTCCTTTTGATATTTCTCGATGTCTTGCACAATCTGATCAATCTTTTCTACTACCGGAAGTTCGTTCCCTTGCACAGTGTTTGGAAGTTTCTCAAAAATTCCTCCTAATCTTCATTCCAGTCCGTTCCTACGTTCTTTTTCCTCCTGAGTTTCGAACTTGGCCTACTCAAAAAAACTTTCTAGCGCCTCCCGCTTCTTTGTTGCTTGTTGTAATTCAACTAACTTTCTGTGTGCGCAAGACTGTACCTCATGGTCGATGCTAACTTGCAACTTGTGTAGTTCCCTTGATGGCATCCACGTCAAGACCAATTGGATGTGGTTTAAATCCTTCAAGGGTGTTTGCCCCATGATTTCGTCCATACACAACATGCTAGGTGTGACGTAGACCATTGTGCTTGTGTGTGGTAATGAGTGGACTAGATATCGTTCTTCTACCTCCACTCTTTCGTTGGTCTGTGGTGTTGATGGCTCTATGCTCCTGCTGTTGCCTGTTATTTGTACTTCCCCGAATTTCTTAAGGAACTATGCCATTTCTACCATCTCTTTTTGGAGTTTGTCCCTGTGATGTGCTGCATGGTTGAAGTCCTCGGCTAGAAAATCCTGGACCATTCTATCGATCATGTCCCCATCATCCTCCGTAGTCGTGTATTCTGGCGGTGCTCATTGTGACTTTGAATTCTTGCGCACGCCTCCTACCTGTGTAGCTGATCTCTTATTTCCCCTGGTTCCTGTGTGTTGGGGTTTGAGGTGGTCTCCTATGCTCCCTTAGTCTGTTTTTGTTTTTCCTTGGTTGGATGTGTATTCTCCTTCTTCCCCTTCCGAGTTCCTTTCGGCTTGCCTTGGCTCGTTCTTGGTCGCTTGGGCACTTGGATTTCTGGAGGCTGCGTTTCCCCCTGCTCTGCCTGTCCTTCTGCTATTCTTTCTGGCACTTCCTGGGTGATGGATAGAATCTTCCATTCGTTGGGCCATTCACTGATGACCATATCGATGTCACCCTCTGTAATGAAGTAGTGCATTTTCAACCATTGTTTATTCGGATCATGCCTTTCCTATATCCACATTGCTTGCCGTGTGGCTTGGAAATTGGCAATGTCTGCATATCGCGTGATAGCCTTGGGTGTTATTCTCCATAATTGGATGATGGATTTCTATATGTCTCATAGGTATGCTTCAAATATGATCCCATTCTCCCTCTTATGCCTGGTGTTCGACCCTACTTTTAGTAGTAGATATCTCGCTCCTGCTGGTTGTGGTCTGGTGCAAAAAACTACATAACCTGGTTCTCGCCATCCCATGAAGGCTATTAAAGTGATAAAACATGAGTAGTGGAACTCTGTGCCTAGGTCCTATGCATCCTTACATTCCTCTAGGAATAAGTTCAGTAAGTATGGCTCCCAACTCATTGAGGTGCCTTCTGTGCACTGGGCTGCAACTGCAATGACTCCAGCTGGTACTTCCTCCCTACGACATTTTCTTAGCAACTTGTAGGCTAAGATTTTTGCACCTAATTGTGTTGCTACATTTTTTATCCCTTTAATGATGATGCCTCTCATAACCTTGGAGGTTCCATACTTCTTCTTCATTTCTTCCGCCAGCGATTTCTCATTGGATTTGTCGTCCAGAACCAACGCAGGATCCATACCCAAAATTGGTAAGCCTGTTATTTGAGAAATAAGCTCAAAAGTTATGGGGAAGGGTTTGTCCATCCATATGTCCCATCCATGTGTGACTGCTAACAACAACTTGATGCATGCTGTTACATTCTAGCCTCTGCCAAAATGTGGTAGGTTCAGCAGACCTAAGATTTCTGTTTTCTCCAGCCCAGTTGCCCACTTGTATGGTTGATTGATCGTTTCTCCAAGTTGAGTTGTGCCTATGGTATGTATAAAGACCCTCTGCACAAGTTTTGGGAACTTGGCTTCGTCTACTACATCATGGTCTGAGTATTTGAGCTTCCTGACATGACCCAGTAGCTATGGTCCTACCTGTACCCCAGCTAGTATGCTTGGTAGAACGATTTCTGCTACAGGTTTCTTGCAGGGTGAACTTGGTATCTGTATCTTGTCCTTTGGCTGCGGTGGTTGGATCGAAATTCCAACGACTTCTGGTTTTCCCTCTCTATGCCATTCCAACCAAGCCGAGACATCATCTACGGCCTCCCTTACTGGGTGTTTTGAGATGGTCATTTGAGACTCATCTGGCTCCACTGTTGTTGTTGAATTCGATGTCGTGCCATTAGCTTTCGGAGCTACTTCTGTATTCTCTGAATGCACCTCCTTCTGGGTTTCTTCTTCCGAGTTCTATGGTTCCTGCACTGCTCTGATTGTGTCTACATTGGTGGCCTCTATTGCTGGCTGCAGGATTTCTTCCAATATTGGTGTCAGTTGTACTAGTATCCTCTACGGGGATGAGATTTCATCGATATTTACGACCTCTGACGACTATTATTCACCTTCTTTGGCCTGCCCTCATGACCTGGTTTGAACTCTGGTTTGTCTGGCGGTCTAGCTCGCTTCTACTTTCTTGGGTGGTGCCATCGTAGTGAGTATCAAATGGCAGCTAGACTCAAAAGACTTCTTTGGTCTCCATGAAATCTCTCTGTTTTCTTCCACCTCTGTCGTTCTCTGTCTTTGTGAATAGACTATGGGCTCCTGCATCCATGTGTTGTATGTATTTCCCATGAGGCTTGTCGAGTATGCTTCCTTGGTTATGGGTTAAATGCACCTTAATTGCGGATTCAATGCATCTTTGATGGTTTTGTACTTACCATTACTTCTATTGTCCTGTGTTCTGTTGGTGCGATTAATGTGTCATCCCATTGGGCCTTTCCTTTCTTTAATTTCACCTAGTGTCGTCATGTCATGATGCTTTTGTCACCTTTCTTTTTCCCACTTGTTTCCCTTTGTATGTAACCATTTTTATTTCCTTTGTCGAATTCATGTTTCTAACTTCATGTGGCCTTTGTATCTCTGGCGTATTGCACCCTTTTTAGTTTTGTTTCCTTTTTTATTATTATTGTGCAGTGGGTGGTTGGATGTCCTTATATAGTTTCAGTCGGCTCCTGTTGATCATTTCTCTGAGTTTTTCACCTGCTAAATCTCTTAACTGTACAACGCCTCCATCTGTGACAGATATTACTTTGTATGGTCCTAACCAATGCATTTTAAGCTTTCATGGGTGTTGTAACGATTTGTTGTCATACATCAATACTAGATATCCTTCCTTGAATATTTTCTTCTTGATGTGTCTATCATGCCAATATTTGTCTCTTGATTTCTGCACTTTTTGATGGAATCCTGCCAATATTCGGTTTTCCTCCATGGTCAATAATTGATTCAGTCTCTCTCGTACTGCGCCTCGTTCTGCCATTTGTGTGATAGTTGCTACGTGCAAGCTGGGTACTAAAAATTCTAATGGTACTACTACTTCTTGGCCATAAACCAGTTTAAATGGTGTGTGCCCTGTCAAATTTTTTCATGTGGTCCTGTATGCCCATAATACTGCTGGTACTTTGAGCTCCTAGTCATCTTTGTTGATGTTACAAATCCTGGTCAGTGCGTTCTCCAGAATCTTGTTGAAGGCTTCCACTATGCCATTTTCCTATGGATGATACAATGTTCTCTTTTGATGATAGACTTCAAACTATTCAGTCATCGCATAGATGGTGATGTTTATGAAGTGCGTGACTTGGTCACTCATCAAAATGCTTGGGCAACTGAATTGAGTGAGTACTTGTTAGAACAAAGGTGTGCTAATGTTTTTGCGTTGCAATCTCTCATTGGTGTGGCTTCCACCCATCTTGTTAAATATTTCGTCGCAGTGATAATGTACCTATCCCCTATTCTTTTTGTCGGTGGGTTGATTGGTTCCACAAATTCTATTTCCCACTTATCAAATGCATGTAATGTTACTTGTTGTCGTAATGGAATCTTGTCCCTTCTGTTGGGTTTGCCTACCCTTTGAAAAAAATCACATCTTTGACAATACTCCTTCGAGTCTCTGTGAATCGTTGGCCACCATAGTCCTACGCACAATACCTTTTGCGTGGTAGCTTTACCCACATAATTCCCTCCTTCTTTTCCCTCGTGGGATTCTACTAAGACTCTTGGTCTTTCATGATCTAACATGTATCTTCGCAAGATGCTATCTACACCCATTTTATATAACTATCCGACAATCAGTTGATAATCGGCAACGCAGACTACCAGGTTTTTCTTCTACGCGGTGCTATAGTCTTGTAGCACAATACCTATACTCAAGTACTGAATGATATTTGTGAAGTATTCATCAACAATCTGTACTGAGAATAACTATGCATATGGAAAGTTGTCTTCTAAATTCGTAGGTTCTTATCCATTTGTGACCCTCGACAGGTGGTCAAGTCCTGCATTCAATTTCCATGGTTTAACTATTAATTCAAAGTCGAATTCTTGGAATAGTAGTAACCATCAACATATTCTCCCCCCCAACACTGGCTTGTTGATGAGGTATTTCAGGGCTGAGTGATCTGTGAACATTTTAAAGTGCTTTCCCAATAAGTAATGTCTGAATTTCCGTACTACATAGACCATGGCTAGGCCTTCTCTTTCTGTCATGTTATAGTTATGTTCTAAGTTTGATAACTTTATGCTTGCAAATGCTATTGGGTGATCCAAGTCTCCTGTTCTTGGCTGTGCCAAGATAGCTTCGAGTGCTATCGTTGATGCATCTACATGCACATGGAATGTCTTTTCCCGGTCTGGAAATACTAATATCGGCATGGTAACCATGTTTTCCTTCAAGGTATCCAGACCGTGTTGACACTCGTCATTCCATTGAAACTTTGTATCCTTCTGTAACATCTTTTCCATTGGTGTTGTGATTTGTGCATATCGTTTGATGAATTTCCTATAATATCATGTTTGTCCTAACGTTGCTCTTAGCTGACGGACTTTTTTTTGGTGCTGGCAAGTTAACAATGACTACGATCTTTGTTGGATCTACTAATACACCTTGTTTGCATACTATGTGGCCCAATAGTATCCCAAACGGTGTTCCAAATATGCATTTATTGATATTCAATGATATCTGGCACTGTCTTCATCTTTCTAACATCAGCCGTAAAAATTCGACATAGTTTTTCAATAGGTTGTAGAATTTCCAATCATCCAGGTATACTTCAAGAAATTGATGGATGAATTCCTTAAATGTAGCAATGACTACTCTGGAGAATATTGTTGGTGCATTCTTCAGTCCAAATGGCATGACTTTGTATTGATAATATCCCCATTCTGTTGCAAACGTGGTCTTGTGTCTGTCCTCCTGTGTTATCCTAATCTGGTGGTAGCCTGAGAATCCATTAGTGAATGAGTAACCTTCATGTCCTCCCACGTTCTCTAACACTTGATCTGTGAATGGTGCAAAGAATGGGTTGTGTAAGAATGCATTGTTCAACTTCCTCAAGTCCACGCATATCTTAATCCATCTTCCTTGTTTCTTGTCCTGTAGTACCATCGGGCTTATCCATTCTGACTGCTCAACTGGTTCTATGATGCTGACTTTGAGAATCCTATCAATATCCTCTTTAAATTTATGTTTATGTATCAGGTTCAGTATGTAGGGTCGTAATAGGTCTCGCTTAAGGTCTGAGTGGTATCTTCATTTCTCCCAATTCTTCGGCTATACCCTTCATCTCTATGAATGTTGTGGGAAAGAGGTCACTGTATTCACGTAATAAATCTGTGATACCTTCTACTATTTTCTCATCCCAGTAATCTCCAATGCTGTCCATTTTTTGCTGCTCATCTGTCCCGATCTTAACTTTCTTTACCTTGATTAGCACAGAAATGATTTCTAATTCGATGGTTGAGCCCTCCACATCTCTTTCGCATTCTACTTCTTCGATCTGAATATTGCGCAGACCGTCTTCGTCTGGTGCTTCCTCTTGTACATGGTAACATGACAACAGTTCCTTGACTGTCTGTTTATTCCGTTGTTTCTCTTCCGTGATAAATTTTGTTTCTGGTTCTTTGAGGAATATTAGTCCTATGATCCGTTTAAGGGTAGAATCTATGTTGGGGTTATCATGCTCGAATGAGAAAGTGAATGTGAAATTATGTTGCAATGTCGTCCATGTCATAGTTCCTTTGCGCAATTCCTGGTCTGTATACCAATTCATTGGTATGCCCTCTAGAGTATGCATCACGTGATGAGGCCATTCCTCTGGTGGTGTCATTTTCTACAACGTTCTACACGCCTCCAAGTGTTCTGTTGGTGCTTTGTGTCCTTCATATTTATGTTATTTGTTGTTTTTCTATTCTGTGCCGAACCTTATGCGCAGTAACCGCTTACATTGGTACCGGTTTGTGATTGTCTCTTTGTGTGCGCTCCACCATCTTGCCGATGTGGCCTTTAGTGCTAATTCAGGTGCTAATAATCTCTGGTTATCTAACACTATGTCTTCATACTATGTCAAGAATGTTTCCAAATCATTTATTCCATGGAAGCTCGGTGGTTCTCTGATTTCTATGCCTATCCATCTTACTGCGCGGTCTATTCTTGCACATCTTCACGTGGATACTTCGTGTAGCCTCTGCTGCCAGTTCTCTAAACCGGTGTTTGAGTCTGTTGCGCATGAAGTAATTCTCTACCAACTGAGTACCTCGTCTGCAGTTGGGTTTACGTAATCCTCATCGCGCGCAGTTGTTCTGTAAAATTGTCTGATTTCTTCTAAATCTATGCAAGTATGTTCTACAAACCTCTCCCCTTCTGATGGGTCTAATGGCGCGATGACCCTATATTCTCTGGACTCAAATGTCATTTTCCTGGTCTTCAAATTGATTATGGCTTGGTTTTCAAATGCCCAATCAAGACCAAGCAATGTCGGGTAAGGTGTTGTGCCATCCACTATTTCAATGACTTCAAAATTTGCTTTTGTGCGCACTCCATCAAGATCTATTGTCACTCCTTTCAGTCTACCTATTGGTAGGACTTTGTGTTGGTTTTCTAGTTTCAATTGAACAGGTGAGTATCCTAATGTGGGGTCTCCCATGCATTTCCATGTCTTCTTCGGTAATACATTCACTTCAGATCCTAGATCTAATATAATGTCTCCCATATTGAAATCCCCAATGTTAGCATTCAGTCTAAATTCCCTACTTGTTCTTCTTTTTGTGTGTAGGTGATTAACTGTTTTAGGTTCTAGATTTCCTTCCGTCTCACTGCTACACTTTTCTAGGATGTTTTGAAATATTTTCATAGATGATGGATCACTTAATAATTTTACACATGATTGCAAAAATCCTTTGATTGTACTTACTTGTCCCGTGGGATGCATTTCTTCGGTATGATCCAATGATGGAGGCATCTCATATTATGGTGCTTCCTTGTGTGGCTGCGCAGTTGAATTCGACACTGTATCCTCCTTCATAAATTCTTGTCTGGCCTCCTTTTCCTTTTACGTGTTGAACTACTTTATTGGTTACGTGTTCTTCTTTATCCATTAGTTCTGCGCTAGTTCCTGTCAAACTGCGTCAGTGCCTATTTTAGCTCCTCTGCGGGTAACTATGTTGATATTTCATGCTTCATCCCTTGCTTCGGATGAAATCCACTGAACATTCTGATTGTTCTGGTTTCTCTTTTCCTGAATCTTCACTAGTAGTGTTAGACATTCCTCTGTATCGTGGTCTGATGCGTGACAATACATACAAGTTGTTTGTGGAAGCGAGCATTCCCTTGCATAATGTCATGATTGCTGACAATTGTGACATGTGACTGGTCCTCTACCTCATCTAAAACATCCTCTGGCTTGTCCTCCTCCTCTGTAGCCTGCTCAATCACCTCTTGGAATGTTATATTGAGGTGCATGATTATACTGCATGGTATTGTACTGAGGCTGTGTAGGGTTGTACTGTATCTGCGTGTTATTGCATGGTTGTTGCATAGTATTATACTGCTTCTACGCAGTGTTGTATGGAGCTAGGACTAGATTGAACTGTGGCGCTACTTGCCCAGTCATCATTTCGGCCTGTACCCTATATGCCTCTGATGTCCTTACTCGCATCATCTCCATAGTTATGCAATATTTATCGTCGTGGCCCACTGACTTGCAAAAGGTGCAATATGAAGTCTTTGGAACTGTCTAGTATTTCTGCATCATCGTGCATTGATATGGGTCATGACCCGGTTTATTGCATATTTTTCACCATAATCCTCCCATTGGTAATGGATTCAACATTCCTGCTGCCATATACTGCGTGAACGTTGGACATTTGTTCTTGTGGTGTCCTTCCGTCCTACACGTGGTACACCAAATGACTTCTCGTTTGTCCTTGTTCTTATTCTGGTTCAGCTAGAACGTGAGATTCTTCAAATCATCCTTCAGTTCTTCGATAGCTAGGTCTCCTTGTTGGAACTGGTTTTCTTCCAGTTGCAAGGTTGCCTTCAGAGCCTCTGCCTGCGTTTGAAATTTCTGTTGTCGTAAAGGGTATTTTAAGTGTGGGAGTAGTGAATTGATAAACATGTGTCGATGTTGCATATCGATCATGAGGTATTTTAACTTCCCCTTCAGTTGCTTGAATCTCTGGTCAATCTCCCATACAGGCTCTCCTGGTTTTTGTCTTATTTTGATCATCTCATTCATGTACTGGTCCTCTAAACTCGGCTTCTGGAACTCATTAATCAACAACTTCTTAATGTCTTCCAGTGTCCTAGTCGTCCCAGGGGCATTGTTTGTGTCTAGACTCATGTACCAGTCTAGTGCGCGGTCTCTTAGCATAATAGCTAGATGCGTGAGTTTGGTATGTTCATCAGTGATCTGTTTTTCTTCCCAGATATTTGCGCAAATGAACAAGTTCTTCTTAGGGTCTTCTACTTCTTCTCCCCGAAATTCTGGTAATTGGATGGTAGGATCGTGTCCTGCCATTCTGAATACTGAACTACTACCTCCTCCGTGCGGTGTAGATACTTGACTAGTGCTACTTGAACTGGCTCCTCCAGTTATTGTTCCTTGTGTATATGTACTCCTTGATGTCATACTTCCTCCGAACTGTGGTTGTCTAAATGGTGGTGTTCTCTTTGGTGTATTAGTCACACATGGGTTTATGTGTTCCACATTGACATTATTATGGATACGATGGCTGCCTTATCCTCTCGTTCTTGGACCTCTCATTTTCCTCTTGTATGTTGCGTGAAGGATTTCCTCAATCTGCTCCATAGCCCAAAGATCCTCTACCTCTTCCTCATCACTTACCAAGCCTTCCCTCATGTCTATAACTCTCTTCTTGGTATTCACCTTGTATTGGTAGGGTGCTCTGCTACGTGTTTTTCTCGTTGACGCCAAGACCTACTTGATATGGTTGTCGTCCATCATGATTGGGTCCAAGGGATCCTCCTCCTTCTTGCCTTTATCCTTCCCTTCTTCCATTTATCCTCACTCTATCAGTGCTTCCCCACTTCCCCCATGTACGCAAGGAAGTTTAGCTGTCTGATTCCATTGTCATTACCCCTTTGTTATATAACAATATCTTAATATAAGTATATAGTAATTGAATGTACCTTCCTCAAGGTCCGCATAGAAATTATTTCTCTACTGCACTGTATGACTTCGATGTGTCCACGACGAACTCTGTTATAAAGCCCGCCACAATACTGTCAAGCCAAAATTCCACTGTGTGGGTGAATTTGTTGTTCACCTATTGTAACCACCCAATCTGTACTGGGGTCCAATCTAGCTGTTGAATCCGGTTAGTTGTGTGGTTATCTTTCAACCTTAGTATCCACTCCTGCAGTAGATGTGGAAAATCACAGAAAAAGACTTTGTGTAAATCAGTAAGCACATATTTGTCTAGATATTTGCGAGGTGTGATTCTAGGGTTTCTATTATCTTTCTGTACAAACTCTAGCTCTTTGGTTCTCAACCAAGTTTCAATTTCTTCTTTTGTGGGGTTCCACAGTCTCAACATCCCCTTCTAATGACTCATTTCTCTCTTCTTTTCTTTGCTCGTTTCCTGCTCCTCCTACCTCATCTACTCAATCCTCCTTTGTTCCCTCCAATGGAAATGAAACCATTTATTGGTTATTAATTACTTGTTCTACTCTATCATCTGAGTTATTGACCTAGGGTTCATGTCTTTCAGGTTTCCACCAAATCCTCTAAAACTATCGGCCCTCCTGGTAAACTAGAAGGCAACGTAGCACACATAATGTGCCGCACAGTCTCACCCGAGATAGATTTAATGGGTGGCTATAAGACTCATGTGTTTACAACCTAGGATTGAGCGCAAGATATGGGATCTATATTTCAAACCATTTATTGTAATTGTGATTGTAGCCTACTATTATTCATGACTTATTTTCTCAATATCGCAACAATATTTAAACAAGAAATGTAACAACTCATTCATTCATTAAGCATAACAAATAACTACTGAAAAGATGGTAAATGTATGCATGCATTCATCCCATTACACAGATGTTACCATGGTTCACCCCCTCCTAGGGTTACGTCCACAAAGTTTTGGATCTGAGCTCTTTTATTATGGTAGTTATGCATATCTGGTGCTGCGTGATTACAATTCTCCTCTGATGGGTAAGATTGATATGAGGTGAACTAGATCAAACCAGGATCCTCAACCTGTGATCTAATCCTCAGATATTCCTTCTCTCCTCTCCTCTATCTCAACAGCTTACAAAATAGTACATAACAACACTACAATTTGCATCGACTCATACATATCTATGATGTGACAATGGAAAACCAAACTAACAAGAAGGAACCCCCTATGATACCTACGTATCTACATTTATAATTTTCAGGCTCTTCAGCCATTTACAATATATTACCAAAACCCTAACCCTACTAATGTTAGGTCTTCCTCCCATGCACGTGTTCTGTTCTTCCTTCCAGCTGTCGCTTTCCTTGTGCACGCCTTCTTGCATGCATGCATGCTGTGTTTTTCTCCAGCTGTTACTTCAGTTTATGCATGCTTTCTTTCCCCATGATTGTCCTCCTTTCCACTTCGGCCTACTGCCAATAGGAAGTCAGAAAGAAGATTGAAGGTGACCATAAAATAAAAAAAATGTGCATATGCTGCCAAAATGGTATATTGTGGTTCTAGCTAACAAATTTTGATGTATTCCTGTTTTTGGATATAATGATTACATTTAAAATAGAAAAAAAAAATGCTAGAGATGTCTACAGATCAAAGAAAGAAGGACAAAGATATCTCTTCACTTTACATTTGAGATCTTTAACAAGTTATTGGATCAGATGTTGGGTCCAATAAGCAACATGAAAAACCCGAGTAAAATTCTGGTTCGGGGAAGACCTGTTCTATACAAATTGATATATATGTCAGAATGCTAGTATTTTGATAAACAAAGATGAAATGTGTGCATGGCGAAAGTGACAACATCTCCAAATTTCAGTCCTACAATTTGGAGATAGAAACCCCATTATTTCTATCGGAATGCGTAGTGGAAGCATGGTATGAAGGTCATCAAAGGTGACATGTTGGAAGTTGAATATGCATGTGATAAGGAAATCATATGGGTTATGATAGGAGAAAGTAATAATTCATCAAGCAAATCTAAGTGATGATATGCTCAGTCATGGAAAGGCTAAATTAGATACCTCAATAAGGAAGTTGGTGTTAACTATCCAAGGTTGCTCAGAGAACCTGTCTGGAAATATAATTGGCTCATGAAGGAATTGGATCAGAGGGATCCAAGTAATAGGGGAATGTTGAAAATTGATATCAGCATGATATGTGGTGGCAAGCATGCAAAGTAGACAAGGAAAAACTCATGGATGGAGTCAAGTCCATGAACATCCTAAGATAATGGAAGAAGAAATCATGAGGTAGATATCAATCTAATAGGAATGCATGACAACACTCCAGGAAGGAAAGAAAGAATAGTAGAGGATTGTTGATGCAGTCCAAAGCTATGAAAGTATTTCTATAAGAGCGTGGAGATATCAAGTCAAGGATAATTTAAAAGTGAAAAGACTTCTAAAGAGAAATCAATAAGGAAACATGAAGAAGAAAATGGTTCTATGCATGGTTTTGAATGCAAAGGATGTGGTGCCTGAAAAGAATCCATCTTAAGTAACATAGAGCCATGAGTGACAACCCAAAAGGTTGGAGGTATCACTTGAATCTATGATGGTAAGGTAAAAGAAGGACTTTCAGTTAATTCTATGCATCTAGCAAAGGAGGGATATGTGCATCCTTACCATACGCTAGAGATTGGATAGGAAGTCAAGTTTGAGGCTAGTTGGCAAAGGGAAGAGAAGAGTACAAGAAAACCTCAAGTACTAAATTATTCTGTCAGGAAAGGGATGAAGAAGTTAGTCCTGAAGAGTAACTAGATGTTGAAGAATCCAGAGTCTATAAAACAACTTTGTTTGGAATTATAATTCATCCAAGTATGAGTTGGGATAGAAGGATCCAAGGGATAGATGAAAGCTGAAGGTTAATATCAACTGAGTATTTGGCTATAAATGCAAAGGAAGACAAAAATGATTTGGCTGGAAATGCAAAGGCAACCAAGAGTGATTTGGAAGGAAATGCACAGGCATCCAAGAGTGATTTGGATGGAAATGAAAAGGCAGCCAAGAGTGATTTGGCTAGAAATGAAAAGGGAAGCCTAGAGTGATTTGGCTAGAAAGTGCCCAGGAAAAAAAAGTCATGTACAATGATTACAATGAGAGCACAAGTAGATTCAGGAATCCGGGAAGAATTGAAGAATTCTGGGATCAACAAGGAAAAGTTTTACAGGGTGAAAGAGGTTGGTGCAATTTTTGTGGCAGCAAGTATGTTATGGCTTGTTGAGGACAGCCAAATGAAATAATGTTTGCATGTTGCAAGCGTTGTTGGTGATGTTGCTGCATAAGGAGGGAAGCAACAGAAAGATGAAGTGTTGGTTATAATTTTGATAAAATAATCATTAAATCTTCTACTTCCATCAGATATTCAGGTAGTATAAAATTTATTAATGGCAGTCATGCAGGTATGAGTTTATTACTCCTATTGCATAATTGCTGAAGGGAATTTAGGTAAGAATCTCGTCATCCAAAGTTATTTTATAAAATCACATGAGTATATTATTGAATGCATACCACTAGATGTGGTAAAGGCTGGAGGCCTGTATTAATTCAAAGCTTTTTTTTTTTCTTTTGAATGCACACACTGACATAGTAGAATGTCATGTTACTTGGTTATGGGGTAATAACCAAAGAAATAAAAGATAAGAACTTGTTATAGGAATGAATTCTAGTAAGCTAGTCATGTATGAGACTAGGACATGGTTGGATATGGCAAGGTATGGATATGGAAAGGTTATGAGCCACACACGTACTAAAATCTTCCTACCTTTAAATAAAACTTGGACTGCAAACTTTTTGCTAACACTAATGAACACCACAAAATTATATTCTTGGTGTAGTGTTTGGGTCAAAAAGGAAGGCATCCAATTAATTGGGAAGACAATAGGAAGTGTGCAGAGAATGTGTCAACACATTGGCCAAAATTCCAACTTATGGATGGTGAGATACATGACTGAGATAAAGAGCATTATGTAATTCAATGCAAGGTGCACTGAATAAGCATGCAATGAGAATTGCACTCATGCATAGTAAGTGATAGAATTGTATACTAAATGAAATTGTTGAATGTGTTTTGTAAGTACATGCATATATATTATTGCATGGAAATAATTGTTACTAACAACTGAAATATTGTTAACTCATGAAGCTGAGGACATTTCAGGAGTTGTTAGACATTGCAATAGGAAAGTTGCAAGTCAAGTAGTCACATGAATACTGACTATAGAAAATTTCTTTCTCAGAAAAATAAGTAATGAACTTACAGATATTAATTAAGAACATGCATATGCATAGAATGATGAGTCATTCTATTTTTTTTAAATTGTTGGGTAATTGTGATTGAATTGCTAGGTGCAGGAAATTCTAAGATCACTGCATAAGGTTTGTACATATTGCAATTGAATTATGATGTACATGAAATACTAACAATTTGTTGGCAGCATGCAAGATGAAGCCTTGCAGGAAAATGGTATGCAGTTTGGTGTTTGTGGAAAACCACAAGGAAGGTTGCAATCCTGAAGAGTTATGAAAGAGAATTTCATGTTTTGGGGAAAAGTGATCCGTATTTTATCAGTAGAACGAAATGAATACAAATTATTAATAGGTGCTTAACACAAAATAACAGAGATACAGTAAAACTATTTTTCTATTCAATAACGAAATAAGCTGAAAACTGTAAAATGCAACGGAAACAAGGTTGTTGGAATGGTGGCGGCTTATCTCTGAGAAGAGATTTGACGACTATGCTCAATCGCAAGATGATGATTACAATGAGGCTCTGAAGGAATTTTTACAATAAGAAGGAATTTCAAAAACCATAGACATCCAAAAACCTGACGCTAGGAGATGAAGCGCCAAAAGTCATGTGGGCCCCGTTTGGGTAAGTTAGTACATCAACTTCCCGTTTGGGTAAGTTAGTACATCAACTTCCCAAGGTCGTAACTTTTGCATACAATCTTTGTTTTAGGTGTATGATATCCTATTGGAAAGGTATCGTCAAGGAGATTCATTTTAGGTGAAATATATTAATAACTTACATCTTGAAAACCTATTCCCCCCCCCCCCCCCCCCCCAAAAAAAAAAACATTTATGGCCTCAAAACGGCTCCAGAAGTGAAACCTGCTAAAAATACTAAATTACCAAAATTGCCAGAAAATTGTTTTGAGCCAGTTGGAAAAGGCGGGTGGCCACCGATATCCATCTGGATCAATCTTCCCTCCTTAGGAAGCAATGGTCTCCATTGCATTGAGGTCCCCCATAAGATGAGGAAATTTCTGCTGAATTTGGCCCCGGGTGAGCCACTTGCCCTGGTGCAGGAGTTGCCTTGCTTTGACGACTCGATAAAGTAGGATCCTTTTCTATCGAGTGCCCTTGATTTGTGTGTCCACAATATGATCATTGGATTCCTATTGTATGCAGTCATGGTTGAGCTCTGTTGGTGTCATTTGTTCTGCTACTTTTGAGGTGTCCAATAATGGTGGGAAATAAGGGCGAAG
>CBVK0105738322.1:0-15346 GCA_900067695.1 Picea abies
GGGGTTGGAGCCTCCTTCCAATTGCAGCTAGAAAACAAAGGAATTTGATGCTTCCAATGAATGTAATTCTTAAAGACATAAGAAAAAAAATTATGTGGTTTTCTCCCACTTTGGGTTTCCACGTAAAAACAATGGTGTATTGTGTATGTGTATGATTGTTCATTTGTTCATTGTTTATTCACTCTACAAATATTGGATGATAATGTTACATTGATATAACATTTGCATTATATGGTTAAAAATGATTAGATTGCTCTATTACTGATTCACCCCCCTCTCAGTAATCCAACACTCTAGAGCATTGATGGTTGTTTGTGTCCTTCTCTCAGATACTGATTTTATCGATATTATTTTGTTGATCTCTTTTACGTAGCATTATCTCAAGTTTTGGTGTGTAACTAGCAAACTAAAGTAAATATCCTCTCCATCATGTCATGGGATTTGATATGTTTTTTAGCATAGTCTTACGATAGAGGAATTTGTAGAGGTTGATCAAAGTGACCAAGATAGTTAGGAGAGGAGATGAGAGCTTACATGTAAGGAGAGGAGACATTGACATGTTGTTATGAGTAGTCATGATTTTGATGGTCACAAATCAAGTGTTGGTGGTGATGCACATTGTGGTGGTGCCATCACTAGTACAAGTTCCAGTCCTAGTACATCTAGATATTCCGAATAAAATTGATTGGAAAATATTTGTTTTCTGTAAATTAGAATTTTTCATATAATTATGTAACTTATCATTTTAATATATGCATTTTTTCTTATGGTTTTATTTTTTTTATAACTTATTTTTCCTTGATCATTATTTATTCATAAAAATATTAAATTTACACATAATTATCATATTCATTATTCTATAATACACATTGTATAAGTGGCATATGTAATTATAATACACATTGTATACGTGACATATGTAATTATTTGGTATGTTTGTAATAAATAATTATCTTTAATTTTTCTATGAGTCCTTACCTTGCAATCAT
Organism: Picea abies; assembly: GCA_900067695.1. Taxonomy (NCBI): domain Eukaryota; kingdom Viridiplantae; phylum Streptophyta; class Pinopsida; order Pinales; family Pinaceae; genus Picea; species Picea abies. The sequence goes on from CBVK0105738322.1 coordinate 990, forward strand.
TGAATTAAGATTCCAACTCAATATTTTATGTTCTAAATTGAAGTAAAACCGTTCTACAACCTAATTTTTTTTACTAACAAAAGGTTCTCCTTATTGTCAATCTAAGCTTGATCTAAAATCAATATAACTTTAGAAATCTCCTCAGTATTATTTTTTGTTGCTAAAATATGTGAGATAATCTCAACATTTTCTAATTCCCTATATTTACATGTTGCTTATAATTTTGCAGATATCACCTAAATTTTATCTATCCACTACAAAACTGTAGTTTGTAGAATTCGTTTATCAAAAGTTATTGTTACGCAGTTCTCTTGTTTATTAGAAATTTCTTTTTTTATATTTCCTCGAATTCCTACAAATGTTAGCAAGCTTTAGAAATCTGAGTCTTTTATTTCTCTTCTCTTTTTGCAAGTTGTTGTCTAAATTTGTTGTCAAAATCCATCAAATCATCATTGTGTTGTTCCCCAATTTTTAATTTTTGTATGAGTTGATCATGCAGGTTATCCATCTTACACTAGAAACTTGTTGGGGTGGCATTTTACATCAGAAGAAATTTCAAGGGATCCTTGAGTCTTAAGGGATTTTAGTTTAGATAAATTCAGGCCTTGGGGTTACTTTTATGAGGCCATAGAGATCAAGATGTTGTGATTGGATTGGTATTCATACTCTATCTCTTAGGGTCCCATGTCTTTTGTTTCAAAGAGAATAATGATCAAGGAACCAACAATATGGGTGATTTCAATTCACTCTTTTATCTTTTGAAATTTTCCTTAAAGATTCATGTCATCTCTTTATAGGTTAAAGGTGATTCTCTTTTAACTATAAAATAAATGAATGATATAATGCAAGTTGTTAATAACACTCTTTATTTCTTTGCACGAGAGTTGAAAATATTAAAGGTGTAGTTCCAATATATCAACTTCCAACATTTGTACAAAGAACAAAATACATAAGCTAATGGAATTTCGAAGGTGAGACTATCTTTGGATGATAATTATTTTAATCTAAAAGAATATGCCAATGACACTTTCTTGAATAGAAGGACTAATACTCTAAATGAATTCTAAAGCTCAAAAACATTTTGGAAGTTTAATATTGTGAAACTCTTGATATGTTCTTGGAATTTGTAGGATCATGATAGTTTACAGGATTCTTGATTAGGTATGATTAGGTATATAGGTCCATGAAGATTTTTGAAAAAATCAAGGTTCTCATAACTCCTTTTTCTATTGGTGATAGAAGAGATGTAATGGTTCTTCTCAGAGTTTTGAGATCTTGACCAAAACATTTATTTTGACTTTCTCATGTTCCTTATCAATGTCCAAAATTTCTTCCACAAAGGGGGTAAGAACATATTGGGATTCTTTTTAATAACTCACTTGGTTTCTAAGGAATTAAAGTTCATTTTTCATGCCCTTGACTTCATGTTCATTTGCCCTAGATTTGTCAATAATATCCTAATACATAGCTACTCCAATGGGTAGTGATTCACTCATCTTTTCTATTTTTGTGTCCAACATGATTTCATCAGTAGTGCATATTACAAAACTATCGACATTTATTTTCTTCTTCCTCTGTGTTCTCTTCACAATGGCCTGTCAACATCAATCATAGGTAGTGGATTTTTAGTCAACAACTTCATCTACAAGCTCGAAGATAGGTTGGTCACTTCCAAACTTCCTATAGTGTGAAAGTGATCTTTCTTTCATTCCTTGGATTTATTAGTTACCTAGGCTACTTTAAGATTTTTACCTTTATCTACCATCTGTATCTCTTCTGGTTCTTTCTCCTTTTCTTGGTTAGTTGTTTGTGTTTCCTAGTCATCTTTTCCTTGATCAATTTCTTGTGTCTTTGATGCTTCTTTATTTTTGTCAATTGCTTGTGTCTTTGAAGGTTCTTCATCTTGACCTACTGCTTGATCCTTCATCTTATCAATACCCTCCTCTTCTATCTAGGTTCTTTCTTTGGGTAAACATTACTCCTCTTCCTTAGTTAGATCAATAATATTTTCATGAGTTCATATACGTTGGGATCCTTGTTGTAATGTTCCCCAACCCAATTGAGGTCCATTACGTGCATAAATACTCATAAAATTAATTTTTTCTGCTAACTAATCCTGTAGATTACTAACTACACGAAAACATATAGTTTTAACTATTTGGTGATACCATGAACTAGACGCATCTATAGTATTTTAAAATAAACATAAAATGAAACTAATAAACTCAAATACAACAACATATAAATCGTTCTCAAACACAAAGTTAATACACAACAATTAAACTCTTAATGCAACACAAAAACATGATTAAACACTTGTATTTTAAAAACAGTTGTCCAACCAACTTCTTGGGATAAAATTTCCACCCAACCATATAATTTTCATTCCAAATATCAACAAGTCACCCCCAAGTTGCGGCTAGCAATCCAAAAAATAGGGTGTTATCTCACTGTCCACTCACAACTCATAGAATCCCACAACCCATTGACATTCTCCTACTACTATCCTGATTTTACACTATCTCTCTTCCTATCTACTTTCCCAACCCATGAAATGTACCCCTTCACTACTCTCAGTCCATCAGATGTCCCATTTGTTTATCAGGGTTTCTATGGCACAAGTAACTAAGAATCTCACTACCTAGATCATAGTCCAATTGATTAGATGGTTAAGGTCAGGAACATATTTCTTTAATAATGACACATGAAATAAATTATGCACTCTCATGGATGCATGCAATGCTACCATGTATGCAACTGTCCCTATCTTTTCTAAGATCTCAAAATGTCCACAATATCTTGTTTCCAACTTTGGGAAAATTCCTAATCTCAATGAACTTATTTCTTCTTCACTTTTAAAAACACATGTTCTTCCCACTTTAAAATATCTGAAAAATCTATTATTTTCTGCATAACTTTTCTTTCTGTCCCAGGTAGCCTTTAAATTTCGTCTAACCTTTTTCATTTGCTCTTCCATTTCCTTCAACAAATCTATCTCAATAACTTCTCTGTCTGCTGGGTTATCCCAACTTACTGGTGTGTTACACTCCCTGCCATACAAGGATTTAAATGGACTCATTTTTAATGAGGCTCGATACACATAATTGTAAGAAAATTCAACTAAGTGGATGTAATCCTTGCACTTTTATGGCTGGTCCATCACATACATTCTAAGCATCTCCTCAATTATTCTGTTATTCCTCTCTATTTACCCATCCAAATCAAGATGGTATGCTATACTAGGATTTAAATTCGTCCCAAAGCATTTGAACAAACCTTTCCAAAATTGGATGTAAATTTTGGAGATCTATCTGAAACAATTTCCTTGGGCACTCCATGTAGCTTGACAACTTATTTCATGTAAATTTATGCAATATTTTCTTCCTTGTGTGCATCCTTTACTAGTCTAATAAACTATGCTATGTTAGTCAATTATCCACCACCACCATGATGGAATCATGTCGCTTCACAATTCTGGAAAGCTTTGTAATAAAATAAACTACAAATACTTCCCACTTCCATTCTAGAATGGGAAATGGCTATAATATCCTCGTTGGACATCTATGTTTGGCTTCACCTTCTGATACTCCAGGCACCTAGCTAGATAACTAGCCACTTATTTCTTCATTACGAGCCAAAAATATTGGCTTCTTATAGATGCAATTGACTTTTGATATCCTAGGTGCCCAACATACGACACATTGTGCATTTCCCTCAACACTGTGTTTTTCATCTCACTGGAATTTGACACAGATATTTTTCCTCTATACTTGATAATTCCATCCTCTAGTAACTCACAATGTTTAAACTTTTGTTGTAAATTTCCTTGTTGTAATGTTTCTTTTATTTGTAAATATTTTTTATTTGAGTTTGTTGCTTCAATAATTTTATCTTCAGATCAATCATATACTTGTTGATGGCTGCAATATGCATCTCATGTTCTCTCCTTCTAAGTGCATCAACCAATTAATTCTCTTTTCCTTTGATGTTGTTAGCGTTAGAATATTCTCTCTGCCTATTGGGAGGGCATGCCTAAGACAAATTAGATATTGCAATGGTTGATTGGTTTGGGTTATGGATCAAGGAGGTTGGATGGGTTAAGGATATGGTAAAGTTCATTAGCTAGATCTAAAAATATGGCCAATACCTCATGTGGTCAAGGGAATTCACTTTGATGATTAGACAACTTAACAATTGGGTATAAGAGGAACAACAAGAGAAACACAAAACACAATTGAACAATATGTTCTCTAGTGTGCATAATATTTCCAAGTTCCAAATATCATTTAAAACCTGAAATATGTATCTGAATATAATTTACAAAGACATGTAATTGACAACAAACTCTTCACTATAATCGTAGCTGACTCTGTGTGAGAATGAACGCATTGCATAAATACTCATTCTATTCAAATGAGACAAAAATAAAGTACAAAGATACATGATCTAACCATCAAAATGTTTCAATCCATTAGTATAATATGCTACAGGAATGAATCTCTTTCCATTACAATTTCTAGATCTCCCAATCTGGCCATTTGAACCATGCTTTCCTATAAGAGGAAGCCCCCTTCTCTTCTTTCACAATTCTTGCTTAAATAGAAATTACAATGTTTAATTGAGAGTAACCAATTCAAACTAAGATCCAAAACAAAGGGATCTAATCCTAATCTATAGCATAAGATCATGATATAATCTATAGGTTTAATGGATGAAGGTGGCACTTCTGTTGAATGGGCGTTTTTTAGAAAATCGAATTCTGAAAAATCTAGAAAAATCACTCTTAAAGCAACACCTGTACCTGTAGCTCCCAAATGGTTCACTTTTTCTAGAAATGGCCCACGTGGCACCTAATTTGGTCCGTTCTTGAAAAAACTCATATTTTAGTTTTTTTAGATTAGATTCCATTTTATTGGAAATCGTGCCACAATATGAGCACAAAAACAATCACCTACAATTTGTTTTGCCTTTTTTAACCAAATATTGACCAAATGGTGCTCTTAATCTCCTTGATATCTCTAGATATTTGATGAGTTGAACAAGTGTAAATTATTATTAGGATATCCAATTAAACCATTCTACCCATTTACTATCATGGAATTCCAAAAAACAATGACAAAAATAATGTTGACATATGTGCTTAATTTCAAATTCATACTCACTAAGGAAATCTAGCCATCTAGTTTTCCTGGCATTTAATGTTGGTTTTCCAAAAAAATGTTTCAGCCCACAGTGGTCTATCCTTAGTTCAAATTTCCTCCCCATGAGGTAATGTATCCTTATTTTTAGTGCATGAATAATGGCTGCTAATTCCATATCATGGGTAGCATAATTCCTTTCACTCTCTTTTAATTTCCGAGACTCATATCATACCACATTATCTTTTTGTGTGGGAAATCCACCAATCCCTTCCTTGCATGCATCAGTGCACACCACAAAATCTTCACCCATATCTGCGATCTTCAATATTGATGCACTTTTCAATATATCTTTCAGCTACTGAAAACTTTCTGCAAATTTGGGAGTCCATTAAAATTTCACTCATTTCTTTTGCAAAGAAGTAATGGTGTTTGTAATATTTCAGAATATTTTTTTGAATCTTTAGTAATAACTAGCAATACCCATGAATGATCTGACCTTTGTGACATTTGTTGGCATTGACCATCCTCTCATGGTAACTATCTTCTCAAGATCAACTGCTATCCCATCTACTGAAATAATATGCCCCAAGTAGTGAATCTTCTTTTGATAAAAGATGCACTTACTTAACTTGGGATACAATTTATGCTCCCTTAAACTTTTAGCTCCATTCTTATATGCTTCTCATTCTCCTTCTCAAACTTAGAGTAAATGAGAATATCATCTAAGAAAACAATCACAAACTTGTCTACGTACTCCCTGAACACTTCATTCATCAGACACATAAAAAATGGTTGGGGTGTTTGATAGTCCAATAGGAACTATCGTGAATTCATAATGCCCATACCTCGTTCCAAACGTTTGCTGATATCCTCTTCTTTTATCCTCGCTTGATGATAACCCGATCTCAAGTCAATCTTGGAAAATATCCTTGCACCTTTCATTGATCAAATAAACCATCAATCCTTGGAAAATGATATTTGTTCTTTATAATGACTTTATTTAGTTGTCTGAAATCAATACACAACCTTAAGGTTCCGTCTTTCTTCTTCACAAAAGGAACTTTGGCTCCCCAAGGTGACAGACTTGGGCGTATGTACCCCTTCTGTAAAATTTCTTCTAACTGCATCTGCAACTCTTTCAATTACAGTGTGTCCATTCTTTAAGGTGTCTTGGACACTGGGGTAGCTCCTAACACAAAATCAATAAAGAAATTAATGCCTCTCTTTGGTGGAAATCCTGGGATTTCCTTAAAAACATCTTCAAAATATTTTAAGACTCGATGGTATTCAATAATTACCACTTTATCTTTGGCTACCTTGTTCATATGGGCTGTAAAAATTTGACATCCTTTCCTAAAACTCTTTTTCAGTTGCATAACTAAAATTTCTCTAACAACTACAACTCTTGGAATGCCTTGAATCTCACCTTGTTGTCCTTTCTCATCAAGACATGTTATTATATTTTTGTAATAGTCTAGGACAACATGGTGTTTTTTGAACCAATGCATCCCAATTAGACAGTTATACGAACCCAAAGGTATATTGTTCACATCAACCTCTATGTTGAGTCCATTCATGTCTATTAGACAATGTTTAACCAACTAAATGATCTTTCCCTTAGCCCTTGTGGCTAACTGAACTAACCAAGATTTCTTATGCTTACTCCTTTGTAAGTGAAACCTTTCAACAATGTTAGAGTTTATTTAACTATGGTTAGCTCTAAAATTAATTAAAATTGCTATGGGATGGTTATCGATCTTACTTTCCACTTCCATCACGGGGGACTGATATTTTGCTTGCTTGTTGTCCAAGGCCGCATAAATCCTTCACATGATTCCTCCCATGTCTTCCATTGTTTCAACCTCTTAAATGTTGTGGACAATCCTCATTCTTTCACCTTTGTGAGGGAAGTCCCTATATAAGTGATTTCCCTCACATCCCCAAAATTGTACAGGATTCTGACTTGGTCTTTTCCCAAATGAATCTGCTATCTTGTGCTCATTTTGGGTTGATTTTCCTTGTTGATTTTCTTGGGAATTATTCTTGAAAAAGGGCGACTTAAAACATTTCTACCTTTGATCCCTCTTTCCTTTTATCTTGTCATTCCAATCTTTTTGGAAGATTGGCCTCCCTCTGCTTTTCTCATGAAGATGTTTTTCTCTTCTTATATTCTCCTCCAAATTTCTTGGGTTATCATATTGTATATTTTCACGATAGAAGGAGGGAAACCCACTAATAATTATTTGGATTTTGACTTTCTCATCCTTGATGAAGCCAACATACTTCAACAACTCAAAGAACCTCTTCTCATATTCATTCATTGTCATGCTTCCCAAATTGAGTTCAAATAACTCTTTCATCTTCCTCTCATATTAATACTCTAACAAATATTTTTTCTATAAATATCCTTTGAACTGCTTCCATAAGACCTTCCTCTCATCAAGCTATTTTTCTTTCTTAATCTGATCCCACCACATGGCTACCTTTCCTTCTGAGTGGTAGGTTGAAATTATTGTTTCTACCCTTGAGGGGTAATCATGCAGCTGGAAATATTTCTTCATTTCCAACAGCCGTGACTTGGCCTCTTCTCCCTTCCTATGCTCACCATTGAAATTTTCTATCTTGATTTTCTTGATTTCACCTTGGAAGATGTATGTCTCAAGCCTTATCCTCTTCCTCCCAACATGAGACACACTTGGGGTACTCCCTTGCCCTAAACTTGCACAATCTCTCTTAGTGTATTTTCCTAGGGAATGATGGCACCTACTCCTACTCCTTGATTTCTTGTCATTCCCATGATCATCCCTTTTTAATAGAGATCTAGATGTTTTCACTTGTCTAGCACTAGTTTCTTTCTTTGTGCCAGAGTATTTATTTGCTTGCCTCTAAAACATGTTCAATATCTGTAGTATCTCTCATTGATCTTTCATAATATTTTCATTATCATCCTTATATCTCTACACTTCTCTCTATAGGTTTCTCATAGTTATAAGCTCTTGCATTCCGCTTCTTCCATTAGAATCTGTCTCAACATTTCCCATGATGACATATAGACTTCCGACCTCTCACCTCTTCCTCATGACTGCAGGACCCTTGGGCATCCTCCATGACTATGGTTCTCATACAAGAACCAAAATACCTCTCTATACCTCTAACTTATGTAGGCAAATAAATTTTTGTTGGACAAAAATACATACATACACAATTCTAGAAAATAATGCATAAATTTTCCTTCTCTTTAATTCCACTAGTCATCTTCTTTTTTATTGACTCTAACTAAATCTACCCAGATCAATTTTCTGGGTTGATATATGGATCCTTCTCTCCAAGATATTTTCAATGACTACTTTCTTTCTCAATTTTGAGCTCTGAGAAGAAATTTATAGTCATCTGAATATTGCTAATTCACCCCTTTTGCACACTTTTCATTCTGGTGAAATTAATCCCAGACACCAACTTCTGTTACTTGTTGAAGTAAAACTGTTAGGAACTAGGGAAAATTTTGTATGAGACATAGATAAAAATGATGACAGGGAATTGATAACAACTCTCATATTATCCATCTGATGCTCCAGTAAAAAATTGCAGTAATATGGAAATGACAACTTTGTCCTTTTTACTTCTTTTTCCATAATTTTTTAGTCAAATTAGTTATCTCCCAAACTTCGCATTTCTAGAAAAACTTCACTAAACCAAAGTTGTCTGGCTTGATGAGTATAAAAAATGTCGAGTAGATAATTGTTTTTCATGTTTTCATCTTGGGACCCTTTTCATCCTTTGAAAATCCCCAAATCCCCAAAAAGTGGTCTAGAATAATGGTTTTTAGCCTATTTCAACATCCCCATTCCAAACACCTTATAATCCAACCAATTTCTTCACACAATATTTTCATGTCTACTTTTCTGACACTCTGTACAAGTTTCAACAGTAACCGTGCTCCTGCCACTAAGCTTGACCCTGATCTTAAAAAACATGTAATTTGCATTTTTCTGGAAAATCATAGCATGATTGGTCAGTGGCCCTCTTTGGCACTTTTGTAGCCCTCCTTACCATGGATGAAACCCAAAAGTTTCAACTCAATCTGACTTAATCTACTCCAGTTATTTTCAAAATACGTTTATGGCTTTAGACTCCATTTTTTTTGAGACTATAGGATAATTTTTCCTATGTGGTATCCTTCTTCTCTTCTTCCTTTTCGAAGCCCGCATGAAAACAAATTTTGTATTATTCATCTATATTCACCATGTTCAAAATCCACAATGCACAACAATAATATATAGCGCATGCCTTGCACACCAATATTAAGTGTGCACAACTTTTATACTGCACACCAATATCCAGTGCGTGCAATATTTTATATCACACACCAATATTCAATGCACACAACTCTTTTATATACCACACACCAATATCCCAGTGTGCGCAAATTTTTCTATCGTGCACCAATATTCAATGCGCACAATTTTTTTATGTCGCACACCAATATCTGGTGCGTACAACTTTTTATACCACGCACCAATTTCTAGTGCGCACAATTTTTATGTCGCGCACCAATATCCAGTACATGCAACTTTATTATGCCACACACCAATATCCAGTGCATGCAACTTTATTATGCCACACACCAATATCCAGTGCACTCAACTTTTATTCCACGCACAAATATCCAATGCACACAACTTTTTATCACGTGCACCAATATCTAGTGTGAACAACGTTTTATGCTGCACACCAATATCCATAGAGCACAACTTTTTATGTTACACACCAATATTCCATGTGCATAAAAAAATCTACACCGTGTAGTGCCAAAATTCAGTGTGCACGCACTCCACACCAATATTATGTGTGTATCACAAACTCTACACCACACAATGCCAAAATTCAGTGCGCACACACTGCGCACCAATATTCTTCACGTGAAAGTCCTTTCTTCGCTTATATGATTTTCCCTATTTCCAACTCGCTACCATCATAATTATCATAAAAATTCATGACTCGATTTTCTAAGGAAAATTAGTCGCTTGGAAGTCGAAATGACCCCTCCATAACAACCATTTTGAGTGCAATTCCAACTTGAATTTGCTTAGAAATTTGGGATTTTTACTTAGTTTTTACCATTTTCCCCAAATCCAACACAACTCAAACGTTGAGATGGAAAATTTACCAACTTCATGCTAATGTCTGACCCATACAAGTTTGGTGTTGAACCAAAAAGAACTGATACCATTCTGTAATGCCCCCCTGCTTAACTTAGGAACATTACTTGCGGAAAATACACACAAATTCGAAAATTTTCAATTAACTAAATTCATGTATTTTACCAGCTACAAATCATATGGTGATTTAATTATTGCAGATACCAATTATTTGAATGTAGCTACATAATGATAGCTAACATAAATTCTGCCTTGTCACAAAGACAAGCCATGCACACAACAACCTTTGTATTGCACATGAAAACTATTTATAGTGCATGCACACAACAAGATTTGTACTGTGCATGACGATCCGAGAACCAAACCGATATCCTTTACCGTTACAACTAAAATCAGTTAAAAATATATTTAAACCTCGAATTACAAACAACATGACAATCAAGCTCAAGCAATTATCCATACTAGTTAAAAATGTAAATACAACTAATAATTTCCCCACAACAACATATAATTCATTCTCGTGCACAAATTAAAACACACAATAGTTAATCTTCTTACATTAACTCAGGAAAACAGATAAATGGTTATATTTTTAAAATTGTTGTGCAACTAGTTGCTTGGGAAGGATGTTTCACCCAACCGTAGACTCGCTACTCCAAATATCAACAACAAGTCACCCCTGAGATGGGGATAGGAATCCACAATATAAGGGTGTGTCTCACTGTCCAATCACAACTTAAAATCTCACAACCACTGGTATTCTCCTACAACTATCCATAATTTCCTCTAGCTCTCTTCTTCTTGACTTTCCCAACCCAAGGAATGCACCCATTCACTGTTCTCAATCCATCGGGCATCCTATTCATTTATTAGGGTCTCTCTGTCACATGTAACTAGGAATCTCTCTATTGGGAACTCAAGGGAACTCACTGCCAGTAAAAATACAAACAACAACAATAGACACTTGTTGTTACAATGCAACTCACACAAGAGTTCAATCTTTTGGCGTAAAAACCTAGCTCTTCAATCTTCAACTCCAAAATGCTCCAAAATCCTCTAGCATGCTCCAAAATTCACCCAGCCTTATTTATCTATCTCCAATGCTATTTTTCTCTACTCTCTGCTTATTGTTCATGTAAAACTCAATGTGTACAAACTATCTGTTCTCCCCCTACAAATTTCCTTTATTTTCCAAAGATAGTTGAATTCTCACTCTGCCCAATGTTGATTGTAATTTATCCCCCCCATGATCTCCAATAATTATGGGATGTGAATCCCACACCCACCCTCTTACATAGTTTAATGATTGGGCTCTCATAGACTCAAAGGAAAATTAGAAGTCATCCCAATGATAATAAAATTCAGGAAAATGGGTTCAATTAATACCCATAATTAATTCCCCCTTGGACCCCTCTTAGACACTCTCTTCTCTTGTGTAAAACTCACCCCTCATCTCTATCCATATCCCCTAATAGTTGGCATCAAATTTTATTTATTTAAAAACAAAAAATACATTCACATATTACAGTGCTTGGCCATAGCTACATTCATATCTACATTATGCATAAATTAAACTGGGGATTATAATGGGGATGATACAACTAATATAGAATAAGACTTGAGCCACAAAGTCCTGGTTGACCTTGGAAAGCCCCATCAAACTTACCCCAAGGCATCGGAAAATTTATCACTAGTTCTTTTAGCATCTAGAGTTTGGGAGGTCGCACTAGGTGTGATCCTTCTTTGTAAGCCGCCAATATCTCAACAACTAGTAAATTGGGAGTTCAACTTTTATCTTCAAAAATCATACTATTTTGTGCAAGCCAAAGCCTCCAAATTACATAACAAGGAAATGCACAGAAACAAGATAGGATGTTCGACTAAATCCAATTTCTCATGCAAAGTTCCAGAGAATCCATAGACCATTATCACAGACATTTCATCATCCAGAAGGAATCTTGCCAAACCCTTATGGAAAAAGCATAGGTAACAAAAATATGATATACATATTCTGAATCACTTTTGCATAAAACACATCGGTTTGGACCATGCCAACATTGTTTTTGGTAATTATCCCATGTTAAAATATTATTTGATAAAGCTATCCAAACAAAGATTTTGATTTTAAGTGGACAATCTATTTTCCAAATGGAGGACCACCACCATAATCATTCTTTACCATGCACGTGTTCAGAGAGTGCTTCATATTCTAAATTTGACATCAATATTCTAATTTCCTTTTTCGATGACCATACTATAGCATCCTCTAGATCTTGAAGAAAGATTGCATTGTGGTTCAACATGACATTATAGTTTTTCCATTCATCTATGTGCTGATTATGTATGTTGAGAACCTCAACTGATTTCCAAGATTGAAAAATCATGTACGAGGATTCCAGATTAACTACATCTCTTAGGCGAAGAAAATCGTTAGCACGAATATTACGAGCCAAGCCATCAGATAATCAAAAGTTAGCAAGGCATCCTACCCAAGGATCAAGACCAAGCCAAAATATTTCACCATTGCCAATTTTCCATGCAACCCATCTACCAAGAACTGGAAATACATTTACCAAAAATTTCCATACTATCAACCTACCTTTGATTGGTTTAATCTCCGATCGGATCCACTCCTCACAAATAAATGATGGAAAATACTTGGAGTTCAATTTTTTTCCAAATAATCCATTGCTAAATATTAATCTCCATTAGCCTTTTGCTTCGAGATCCTCACCAAATAGGTGAATATGTTTTAGGCACCAGAGCCAGAAAGGTAGGGTTGTTAGCTTTCAAGGCCGCACCCGAGATGTGAGCCTCCTCAGTTACCATAAGAAAATATTTGCAAAATAAGTAAAAAAAACCCAAGTAAAACTCAACTGTCCATATGTCAGGACCCGGGATTTTGGCCTTCTTGAAAGATTGCAAAACACCGAGAAGCTATTCTTTTGTGACTTCTGTTTACAAGGAAACATTATTCTCTTGATCCACTATTTGAGGAAAGATCCTAATAATCTTAAATTGATCCTCAATATAGGATCCTTCTGGTTCAAAGAAAAATTTCTTGAAATAGTTCTCTATATTTGAATCTATATCGACAAAAGATGGAGCTCTACTCCTGTCCTCCCTTCGAATATTCTAGATAGTGTTAACGAAGCGACAAAAATTTGCATAACGATGGAAAAATTTCAACTTCGATTTCCTCCAACAAACCTTTAGAGATCTCTAATTCGAACAAGAATTTTTCCATATGCTTATCTGCCCGAGTCTCAAAATTTTCTTCAACCGCTATAAACTTCTTGAGAAGATTAGCAATATCATGCATGACCGGATTCATCCAAATATCAATAGGAAAACTAAGAATTAACACCCATACATGTTGATTAATAAAATATTCACGAAGTGGATCGAAGGAAGGACGCCAATGCTTTAAGAGAAAACTAGAAGGACCCAAGAACCAGGTCCTTTCCATGATAATCTCTAGATCCGAAGAGTTTTTAAATTCAAACACTAACCAACCCTTTAAAAGGACATGAAATTACAGAATGTAACCAAGATTTTCTTTCCAGGAGGAATCACTATTTCAAAATATTTGTTACAATACGACCTTCAAGTAAAATTTTAAATCAAACCAAGTAATTCATTACCTTTCTTAAGGTTTAATAAATCAAATTTGGCCTTTTTTTCCAAATAATGCATTGCTAAATATTAATCTCCATTAGCCTTTTTCTCTGAGATCCTGGCCAAATAAGTGAATATGTTTTAGGCAGCAGAGCCAGAAAGGTAGGGTTGATAGATTTCAAGGTCGTACCCAAGATGTGAGCCTCCTCAATTACCATAAGAAAACTTTACAAAATAAGTAAAAAAAACCCAAGTAAAACTCGACTGTCCCTATGTCAAGACCTGGGCTTTTGGCCTTCTTGAAAGATTGCAAAACACCGAGAAGATCTTCTTTTGTGACTTCTTTTTACAAGGAAACATTATTCTCTTGATGCACTATTTGAGGAAGAATCCTAATAATCTTAAATTGATCCTCAATATAGGATCCTTCTGGTTCAAA